>JAPEUT010000281.1:0-36346 GCA_027946375.1 Neodidymelliopsis sp. IMI 364377
GCGGGAGTGAGGGCGACGTGTGTGGGCGCGTCGAGCATGGTTGTGTCGGACGAGTCGCTGCTGGCTGTCGACGAGCGCGAGCGGGGGGTTGAAGTGCGAGAGGTCATGCTTGCTGTGGCGGGCAGCCTGGGTACTGTCGCAGTCGCCGTTACGCAGTCGCCGTGTCGTGTCGTATAGTGTAGTATAGTATAGTATGGTATGGTATAGTATGATATGGTATAATATAGTATTGTGTCGTCGTAAGGGAGCAGTCGTGTCAGCTCAACGACAGCGAACAAAGCAACCAAGCAAGCAAGCAACCATGCCATCCCTCCCTTCATTGCCAGTAGCCGACCCAATCCCCCGGGTCCGTCCGTGCCTGGCCTGCAGCCGATCCACCACGACCCACGACCCACGACCCACGAACCACCTTGACTGTGGATAGATCATAGCCATGCTCCATGCACAGACGGTGAATACATCTCTAACACGTCTTGAACACGTCTTGAACATGTAACAGCTCACTGTTCACGCAACCTTCAACACAATCATACCGTCTGCTTGACCACCTGAAGCTTGACCTGCTGTATGCATTTCTGGACTTGCTGTCCATGTCTTCACTGGCTGCATACATTCACCCCATAACCACTACTCCTCAACAGCCACGCCCTGCTTCCTCGCATCGTCCCTCCTCTTCTTCGTCCTGCCCTTGGCCTCGTCCACCCACTTGTCATACGCATCCCCACCCTGCTCCATCTTGGCCTTGACCACCCCCTTGAGCAGCTCCCCCACAAACCCAACAAAGTTGTGTCGCCGCAACGAGTTCTCCCACAGCCACTGCGCCCGCTTCTCCTCCTGCTCCTCCAGCCCGTCCTCGTCGCCAAACTCGCGCGCTCGCAGCCGCAGGTCGCGCACGCACGCCATGAGGTTGAACCGAATCTCCGTCGCCGGGTACCGCCCAATGCGCCGCTGCAGCACGGGGATGATCTTGGACGGGAATTCCTGCGGCGTGCACGCGCCGTGCGAGATGGGCGCTGGCTGCAGCCCGTCGAGTTCGTAGAGCTTGCCGTTGACCGATGTGTATCTGCATCGCTGTCAGTGAGTGCTGGCGGCCAAGCGGGTCCAGACCACACGCACGCAATAAAGTGGTAGACGTCGTCGTCTTCAGTCGCCGTGCGCTGCGTCTCGTCGACGAACGGCGACGACCTGGCAAACGAGTTGTGTGTTTCGCGAATCAAGTCCGAGTTGGACAGTGTCTCGCCGCGCAGCTGCATCGCATGTCAATACTAGCCACCCACATACACACCACCATACCACCCACGCACCTCTGGCGGGAACTCGCCCGCAAACGCCTTGAACTCCTGCAGCTCCTTGCCAATATCGACCTCGCCCTCCTTGTTCAGCAGCACCGAGATCAGCGCCTGTGTCCCGCATGCATTCTGAATCGTCTGCGCCGCGAAGAAGAGCTTGTTCGCCGCCTCGTCATCGTACGCCCCGTCCTTGGGCACGTCGGTCGCCTTCTCGCCCGTCGGGTACTTGAACAGGAAGATGACGCCATACACGTCGCCGAGCGACCTCAGCTCGTCCGCGTCGAGCGTCGTGAGCTCCTCAAACTGCACATCCTTGACCCCGAGCTTCTCGATGAGGTACGTAAACACACCCTGATCGTGTTAGTATAGAAACTGTAGTGTAGCACATCAAGCAGCCCATCCTACCGCGTCAGACTCGATCGTGTTCCAGCCTCCCGACATGTTTGCGGCGTGTTGCTTGCAAGTAGTGCTTGTTGCCAATGCGGCAAACCATGTCCTGGGCCTTTACCTCATCGACCTGAGCCGCTAGGTTCGGCCCGCTTAGTCAGTTCCGACACGCTGTTCCGACGCGGAAGCGGGGCAGTCACTGTCGTATTGTAGATACGGTACGCCCCCAACACACATGTCGTGTTCTTGAAGTAGACATGGCTTGCATTTCACTACACCACCACGCAGCCTATTCCTACTTTCTAATCGTGAAACCCATCAAGTCCCCCAACTCCACGCATCCCACTCCTCCCTCCACACAACCGGCTCTAGCGCCCCCTCCGTCTCCAGCACCTGTCCCAACGCACATTCCGAAAACGTTACCGCCGGCTGTTCCTCCAAGTAAAACCTGTCATACCGCTCACTCATCGCGTCTTTCAAGTTCTTCACCTCGCCATCGGGGTGCAACTTCTCCCACGGCCGCGTGCAGGTCCGGCCCTTGCAGCGCTTGAGCGTGAGGAGCAGACCATTCAGGCGGGCTGTCAGGGACGCAATAGGCCAATTGTTGATGGTGGCGTTGGAAGCGTAGAGGTTGGTGAGTTGGTAGGGGTCGTTCTGCACAAATCAGTTTCTTGATTTTTCCCATCCGTACCCAAGGTAATACTCACAACCATGTCGTACAGTTCGTGTTCGTTGGTACACCACACCGCGTACGCCAAGTCGTAGTCCTCACCCACGATCCTCACATGTTTATACGTGTTATTCACAAACGAAGACTGTCCGAAAAAGGTGTTTCCCTCCACGAGATACTCGCCCCAGAACTCGATATTTACGTGCTCGCTCTTGTCGTTGATGGCCAGCAACTCGCTCGTCACGGGTATCGGCTCGCCGTCAAAGTCATCTCGGAGCGGGATCCCTGCCAGCGAGAACAGCGTGGGCACAATGTCCGTGTGGCTCGATGGAATCGTCTGCACTGCGCCCTTGGGCACGCCCGGGCCGCGGATGAAGAAGGGGATGTTGACGTCTTCTTCAATGTTGCAGCTCTTGCCGGGCGGGAGTCGGTGCTGGCCTATGTGGAAGCCGTTGTCGGTTGTGTAGATGAGATAAGTGTTGTTTAGCACGGCTGGGTTGGCCGAGAGCCGGTCGATGATGGAGTCGATCAGCTCGTCTACAGACTGTAAGGATTGCAGACGCTTGCGGTACCAGTCATCGTTGTACTCAATCTCGCTCTGGTTGAGCTGTCGAAGCGTCTTGAAATACGATGCTGTGCCCGTCTAGAACCCTGCATTAGCAGACACGTCGAATTACAACCGTAAAACATACCGTATTAGGATTAAAATTCGGTGTCCGCGGAACCGTAACGTTCTGAAATAAATGCTCATGTCTCTTTGCAGGCACCGGCGGATTGAACCTCGCAGGTCTCGGGCTTGTAACCGTCTCCGAATGAGGTGCAATAGGAGCGACGCCGAGAAAAAAAGGCCGATCAGAAGCTTGAATAGCATCGTCCAGGAAGCCGACTGCCGCCGCCGAAATCAGATCGGTCGAGTACTCGCCAGGGTAGTTCTTCGCTGGGTCGTGGTTGCGCGACATGGTCGCATTGTAGAAGATGTATGTCCCAGGATCGATCAAGACTAGCAAGTCAGATGAATACATGTCAAACCGAGTCACACAACTTACAATCCGAGCCATTCCAGCCATTGATACGCGGATTATCGTATGTAGTAAGAGAATGACCTGTCTCTTGTTACCTCTCCGCAACCCACACTCAACCATAACCACAAACACCAAAACCTACCATTCATCATTTTACCCGTATAGTACGTATTATACCCAGCACGCTGCAACCATACAGGAAGATAGTCATCATTAAACCCCTCCTCAATGAACCTCGGATACCCGCCTAGAAAAGTAGAAAAAGTCGTCAGCACCTACACTCCCTCACACATCTTCCTCACGCCCAACGCACCATATGGAGCCGACACATCCGTAACATTCGTATTGTGCGCCGCCTTGCCCGTCAACAAACTCACGCGCGACGGACAGCACAAAGCCACTGTGCAGAAATGCTTCTTGAACCACGTCCCCTCTTGTGCGAAATGCTTCTGTACCGAAGCCTGGTAGTCGATCGAGTTCAAGTGCACGTCTTGGTCATCCGTCATGATGAAGATGAAGTTTGGTCTGGTGGCATTGGATGCCGTTGCGTTTGCGATCGAGGACGCCGTTGCCCCTACCGAGGCGAGTAGTAATGCTTGACTTGGGAGCATTTTGGGCGGGTGCAAAAAACAAAACAAAAAACACGTAGGACGATTGGGAATTGAGAGTTGTGAAAGCTTTTGCTTTTGAATTGTTTTTTTTAATATTGCTCTTGCAAGTCTTTCGTGATGTACGTTGGAGCTGCATCCCCGCTTTTATTGCGCGAGCCCGAAACTACATTGCGTGCTCCAGTGACACGGCAGATGAAGAACGTTCTCTGACTGAAAAGGTGGAGTTTATATAAATTCATGGAAGTGAAATTGTTTAGAAGGTGACGATTGACAGAAATGACGTATGGCGGAAATTGAGATTGGAGCGGAAAAATGCATGCTGGAAGGAACCGATTCCATACAGTGACAGTGAAACTGTCTCTCTACTACACTTGACAATAGTTGAGTTGAATGCGCAGCCCTCATCTGTATGATATCAGATAGTGCCGTATCAAGTAAGTTCCAGTACCGTCCGGTAGTAAAAATCATTCAATGGACAAGTTCGACATGTCAGATGCAATCTCACCACGGTGACAACCACCAACAAACAACATCGCCAACCAGGACATCAAACCTCGCAGCCACAACCATGCACTACGCACAGACGAGTCGATGCTTTTTCAAAGAACATACCATACTTGCGTCGCCTCAACGGACAACCTTTCTACAGACTCTGTGAGCCAAGTCTCCAAAGCTATACATGTGCGTCTTGTGGCAGACCAACCCAAAACTAAGTCCATAACGACAGCAAGGGCAAGTTGTCAGATTACTGGGCAGAACCTGGAAGAAGGTTGGTTGCGTACGGCTCGACGGTTGAGTGGGCTGCATTGTGTCGAAAACTTGGGCATCAGACATCTCGATCGTCTCTCCGAGTTGCCACGAAGAGGCCGCAGAGTGGAGAGGATGATGAAAAGTGGTCTGATGGGATGCTTGTCGGCACACTCAGAACCCAGTCAGTGCTGTTAGTTGTCCTGTGCGGTATTTTCTCGTTATGGGTGGAGTTGCGACAGCGGCTCGAGTGGTACTCAGTAGTCCAAATGATAAGAAGACATCCGTAAATGGGTTTGTCGATCACAGGGCTGGTATACGATGATGCCGACTATGACGGAGCTCAGGCCGAGGGTGAGCAACTTACCTGGGCACTACTGCATCTGGCCGGTGGTCAGCACAAGATGCTCCTAGAGACTCACCTACCGGGACACAACGTTGTTCCCCAGCTGTCTTAGTTTCATGTGTCGGGAGTAGGTTTAGTGGTTCATCTTGTGCACACTTCATCCCATGTGATTCGAGGCCCTAGCCTCGGTCAAAATCCTACTTCTAGCTTTCGCGTGGGCGGGCTAGAGAGCGTTGGACCACAGGACTGGATATGCTAAGCTTCGATGCGAGAAAGGTATACAAGGCGAGCTCTCCGAAGCGTCTGTGTTGTTAGTGGCTACTTAGCGCGTGACGTGACATCGTAAGATGAGCTACGTGATGATAACGGACAGCATGTTGTTGGTGAGCCGTAGTAGGCCAAGTGGGAGCAAGAAATGATGAGCACGTCGTCCAAGATTCAGCTCTTGGATACGTGATAACCAGAAGGGCGTTACGAGATTGGCATTAGCGTTGGCGTGCGTCTGCGCCTCAGGCGCGTATAGGATTGGAGTGGTCATCCGATATGTCGGATGCACAGTTGCTTAGAATAGCGGTAGACACGGTCTATACGACGCCATTATGATCGACAGGGAGATCGCCCGAGACACGCAGCCAAGTTGCGGAGCACGGCAATTCCACTTGAACTTAGGTGTTCCCTGTCGAAGATGCTATGCCTGGATGAGAGTCCGATCTGAGGGACAATTACACTCCTGATCTTTCCGAATGCGGACTGTTGAATAGCACTGATCGGTCCGAATGCTTCTTCTTAAAGGCTGTTAGTGGCAAGGCAGTTGCCGCTTCCACGGCTGGAGGGACCTCCGATGAGTAGGAGACGAGAGGCACGCCACGCACCAGAAGGATGCTAGAATGATCGGCGAAGGCATTGGGGTCGGAGATGTGCAGAAGGGAACGTCACGGAGCGCGCGAGGGCTACGAGCGCGCACCCGGTGGCTTCTGACTGGTCGTTGGTACAAGGCGTGTTGCGGCTCTGTGCTTTTGCATTTCTGTCCTCACTCTTGGCGGAGACCGGGCAGATGGGATGGTGATTGGCTGGAATCCCGCAGCGTGGAAGATCACTGTTGCAATGTGGGCTGTGAGACTGCGTCAAGACCTGGTTGCGAGCGTGGAAGGTCACAATGACCGCACAACTAAGTCGATCCAGAGATGTCGTTGGGACGTACTATGTAAGCTCGACAGCGTGGTGCAAATCCTCGTGCGCCGTATTGCAAGCTCGTCGCTTGCTGCTGGATACAAGAGGATGACGCGAGATGGCGGCTGTCACAGAAGGCACGAGAGGAACGAAGGGACGAAGGGGGTGGAGCGCGGGCGCGGACCGGAATCGCTGCTGGAGCGGAACGTGGACACATGGCCCTTGCTTTCTTTCGCTTGAGCTTCAGTACAGCAGCAGGACAGCATCCTTGCGTCCAAAGATGCGGCTAGTCGGGAACCACTTTAGCTTGCTTCTAGCGCAGTGAAAGGCGTCGGCCCAAAGTCCAGCTCAAAGCCCGTCAGACCCGAGAGTCGCCGAAAGGCCGAAAGGCTTAATAGCCGGCTCGTGGCTAGGAACTGAGTTCCGGACAATGTGCCGGGTACGTGCCCTCATGTTTTGGCTCAAACTTTAACTGAGCATAGAAAAAGCATCACTATGGGCCCATACAGTATTCTGGCCGCGAATGCTGCAACTGCCGGCACGCCCATGCCCAGCTATCCAGCTGCACCACCAACTAACTGTCTTGCATACACACGGCCCTCGCGGCAGGATGCTGGTCAAAGCTGTAAATCCTCCAGCTTGTCCTGCAGAAACCGTGACCGTTCGCAATCTGGGGAACGCCTTCCAGTCAGCCTCAGGCTATACAGGGCCTCACCGGTCCAGAACAAAATCGCTGCACTTGTGGCTGTGCCAGCCACCATGACACTCTTGTCGCAATCACTGCATCAAAGCGGCAGGCGAGGGAAGAGCCAGCACCAGGTTTCTGCCAAATTCTTGAGCGTTGCACCGGTAGTAGGCCAACCATCGCTCAGGTGCCTGGCGCCCGGAATTCTGCAATGACATCAAGCTCTACTGCGCGTAATTCGTTTAGCGTGCTTGTGTTGTGGGTCGAACCGCCGCTGCTGTAACTTCTGCTGCAAATACCCGTTAGCAAAAAAAATCATGCTGTTCAACCGTCACTAATTATATGCGTTTTATAGCGGCAGGTGATTTGCTGATTGGTCGGGAATCGTGGTTGCGACTAGCCAGTGACTGGGTTGTTGTGCGCTGACAGTTGTCTATCAACACACATAACAGTTTTCCAGCCAGCCATAGTGCCACCAACCAAGGTATCCATTTCTAAAGCCTACTGTGTACTAGAGTCTTCGTCTCACCATGCCGTCGCCGTATGGTTCTGTTGCCGTCTACAATGTTCCATACCTCTTCCCAAGCCGATCCTTCCCAGAGTAGCGCGTGTATCTACAATCCTCCTCTTGCTAGTGAGAATAACTGTGCAAAGGGTCTTGTCTAGACCCAAAAAACCCCGACCAGCGCCAAGAATTATGCAGTCGTGAATCGTGAAAGTTCGTCCAATGCGCATGCATGCATAAGCCGTTTCTGTTCCCTTGGTGCCATGCCATTCGAAAATGCTCCCATCTCTTTCCGGCCTAGTCTGGTACAAAACAACTCTGTCCTCGTGAGGCCATGCTGCAAAGCCTATTTCGCTAAATGATCAAATTCGGCCATTGCCGCGGTTGAATGGCGCCGAGCCCATCTGAGTGGCTGCTACTACAGCCCGTGCAACGTGACATACCACGTCTGATCGGAGGCGCGAAAATGCGTAGGATGTAGTTGCTCCATCCGACGTAGGTTCGCTGTTGCGTACACCTAGTTGTTGTATTGGCGTCTCCATCCATCTCACGTAGTCGGCCCTACATGCTAGGTCTAGTGTCGCTGTATTGGGAAGGCACTTGTGTGACAGGTATTGGGTGGGTCGCGTATCCGGTCACGGACGCTGCGCTGCTGGGAGGCTGAGAAGCAAGTCTGGTGTTCCTGGGGTTTCGTTCAGTCTGCTTCCGTTTACGTCCAGATAGGTGTAGCCACGAACCCGCTGGTATATCCAGACATTCCATAATTATATGCATGCTCTGCTGATGCCGCATACGGCGGTAATACTACATTGGCCGGTGAGCCCAACGGGGACGCGTAATTGCTAGACGCGTAGCTGCTAGGGGGGTAGCTGCTTGTGGCGTAGGTGCTCGAGCCATAGGCGTCTGCTGATGTTCGTGGAATATCGAGGAACGGCGATGTTGGTGCAGAAGTCATGCCAGGCGGTAAGAATCCTAGAGGTGATGGCGCAAAAGCTGGGCTGAGACTGTGGGCCTGACCATAGCTGTATTGTGCGATCTGGTTTTCAAGATCCAAATTAATGGTTTCCAAGGCGTAGGACGGTTGTTGTATAGGAGAGACGGTGCTCATATGTTGTCGTGTCCACTCCCTCCTGGTTTTGTACGAGGTGACGGTGTCGATAGGATATTGAACCAAATACGACATGGTTTGGATTCTGGAGTCATAGCGTGGATCCTGATACCCTTGCACAACCGTAACAATCTCTTCCAAGGGAGAAAGAGAGAGATCGGAGACGAAGACCGAGGCAACATCCGGAAACATCGGTTCCAAAGCCAGGGCAGTCGCGTAGAAATGGGCAAGAACGCACAGGACATTGACATCTCCACGTTTAGCAGAAAGTAGGGAGATTGGAACCCAGAACAGCCATTTGCGGAGCGCGTACAGCTGGTTGAACTGCTCCTCAGGCATCTGTGCCTGGCTGGATGTTCGTAGTCGATCGAGATATCCTTTCAACTGGTCAACCCACTTTGTTTCCTGGTCGTTGCGGCTGAGATAGGGCTGCATGCGTTGCAAGGAACTGTGGATGTCTGTGAGAGTGTTCAACTGCTGTGTACGCGCTTCTTGCGAGACTGGGGTGCTGATTGGATTCATGAAGTGCCTGCTAGGCATTGGGCTGTGCTCAGCAATGTACTCTGCGAACAAGGACTCGTGCCTCCAGGGCTGCATAGACTGGATAACAGTCTTGGTACTGGTGACTAGCGAGGCCCAACCTCTCCAGTCAGTAGCTTGCCAGGCTAGAAGAAGAGATGCTGCCAGCACGGCATCCGAGTTCAGTTTAGTGAAACTTGAGATGCCCTCGTGGAGGCCCTTGAGAGCAATGCTTGCGTGGTGGAACGCGAGACTTCGCGTTTCGGACGATTGCGAGATCCAGGCGAGGTGGGAAGCGGAGAAAGCGAGGATCGAGTGCATGACGAATGGATTAGAAGCTGCGATGCTTAGGAACCTAAGATTGGTCAGCCAAAGACGACCCTCTGAAAGGGGGGTTCCTCGCAATACTCACTTTGGCATCATGTCAGCCCACAAGGTCATCTTGGAGGTTCTATTTCGAAACATCTCGTTCGTAATGGACGAGAGATGGTGAATCAGGCGCAGGTCGGTCCTTGGGTATGCTCGCCATTGAGGCTGAGGATACACTCGGAGATCGGGGAAGGGGAACTCCCCTGTCTGCCTCCATAGCTCGACGGTAGCCTCGATTTCTGGAGTCCAGAGGAGGTTGGGCTGCTGAGGAGTTTGAGGCGAGTCAGGGATCATGGCAGTGGGACTGTCCATGTAGTCACAGCGAACTTGGTGCTTGGTGCAGTTGCGACTATGAAACTGTCAGTGGTTGAAACGGACTGGGCAAGGCTTGGAAACTTACCATTGCGGAAATGTTTCATCACAGCGGATATGTCTTCTTTTGCAAGTTTTACAGCCCTTTCGGGACTTGGTGTGACTGCGCCTCGAGGGGCCACCGCCTGGACCAGCCATTGGGGTAGTCGAGGAATTTGAAGCTTTTGAGCGAGGGTAAGAAGCAGAGCGCGCAGAACGCTCGACGGATCTCGCGGTCGAGTGTTTTGGCGTCAGTGTCGTTGTAACCAGCGTGTGTTCCTGGAGGACTGGAGGTGATGAGGGGTGATGTTGGCGGGGCTGTGTGTATGCAAGCTGCAAGTGGTGATAGGCGAGAGGGTTGAAGCGAGAGTAATGTGGTCGTAGACCGGTGACAGGGAGGTGTTCTGGAAGTTGGAGGCCGGAACGGTTTGGTGATATATACCGCAGAGTGCAGATGGGGAGCTCAGATAAGTCTAGGGCTGAGAAGTATTGGACGCAGAGCTAGCGAGGCCCCGGCGGAGGTGCGACAGGACGAAGTGACAGCGGAAAAAGTTCAAGAGTATGCAACGTGCCCCCTGCAGGATTGACGGACCATACCTCCTTGGGCCCAAGAGGACTTGGGCGGAAGCAGAAGCGCTAGAGCAGCTAGAGCTCGGTTCCAAAAAGTGCCTGGAGACGTCAAAACGGAGCCGACCATGGTCAGAGGGTGATAGCGTCCACGCAAATAGCAGTGACGCCACGAGCGGCGGAAGGGGACTTGTGGCAGCCGGTAGAGACGGCGTGACGGGAGAGGCTAGTGAAGCGTGCGGGAGCTACAGCCAGCAACGGACTGACTGATTCACCGCTGGCTGTAGCTCCTGGCACATGCTCGTATGGCATAGCCACCAGAACGTCTACTGTGACGATCAAGCCTTAGCTCGGGACCTTGAATCCTTGGACCCTCGCTTCTCTTGGAAGCAGACATGTCACGTTGGGCGCAGGCAGCGTGCGAGGAGGGTGGTGAGCTTGACCTGTCCCTGAGCAGCAAGGCGCTTCTGGAATGAAACCGTGCTTACAGTGAGCGAGCAGCAGCAGGGCAGCCCGGGCCGCACAGTGAACGTCTCTGCCCGCCGCCGGCCGACTGCTGGGGGTGGCCCCTCTTTGGGAGAGCCCCCTGTCGTCTTGTATGGAGACAGACGAGTTGGCGTCGTTGGGCGTGCAGATGCCATGGATGCACACTTGGTGGGTGCCTCGCTCTGCCGATGAGCAGCAAGAGCCCAGTGACCCAGCGCGCACGCACAGAGCGGACGCCCTAAATCGAGTAAACCGAGTGAACCGCCCAAAATTGAAAAACCAAGACAGACCCAGAAAACCATGGGCCGTGCAGCGCTGTGGACGCCATCGGCCTCAGCAGCGAGAGGGGGAAGAGGGGGAGCGAGCGCTCGACAACTTGCCACGCCAGGAACGCCGGTCGTGATGGTGTCGCATACAGTCCAGGTAGAGTTACAACGAGCAATTCACACTGCCATCTGGGGTGGGCGAATCAGACGATGCGAGGATGCAGCAGCATCAACTGCGCTAGACACCAAAGCCATCTAAGCTGGCGAGGTGCTGGGGCCTACAATGTTATTTTTGGCTCCCTGTGCGCCGTCCTTGGCCGCTTTTCTACCAAATCACCAGACAGCACCGTCGCCCGTCTTCACGCGATGCCCTGCTTCGGAGCTGCGATGATGATGGTGTTGACGATGATGATGATGATGGTGGTGGTCGAGGTCGAGGTCGAGGTCATGGTGGTGTCCTGCAAGGACCTGTCATGGCAATGCTACTCGAACCCACCGCCATGTCGATCTGTCACGCTGCGCGCATACCTCCGAGTTTGGACATGCGCCCACGGGATCGAGTGTACAGGAACAGGCGTCCAAATTGGCAGTACCTGAAGGATTTGCTAGACAGGGTATTCAGCTCGTCATTGCTCTACACAGCTTCATCGATCGGACTTCAGCCTTTGTCTTGCCTGGCCTGCAATTTACGAATGCAGGTGAGCCACTGCACTGGATCTGACTTCTGCACTTCTGCTTCTGCACATGTGCACAACGTGCCGTACAACACGAGGCGGTAGGTACACGATGCCGTGGAAGAGAGAGCGAAACAGAAAGAGAGACAGATCTCTCCACTGCATGGGATTCGCTCGCGCTGCGAGGCCGTCGTCAGGCTGCTGCCGCATCCGCTACTCGGACGCTGTTGGTGCATAGCGGCGGCGGCGTCTCCTACTCTCAGTGGAGCAGTGGGCAGCAAACACGAGGTGCGATATGCCTTTCTTAGAAACAAGGCGCTGACGGCCAATATTCCACCATGGCTATAGAAAGACCGAGGTACGGTGACAATAGTCTGGCTATGACATGGCAGATGCGCAAACGCAGGTGCAGGCGACAAAATATGTAGGCTAACGACAGGTGAGGTTATTCTTAGAGATAAACTCTCTTAAGCTTGTTACCTGCGTCGGCGCAAGGTCTAGGGTTACCCATGCACTGTCTGGGGTTCGTGAGAAACCTCTCCATTCCTTCCGTCTGATGGTGCGTCGTGCTGACGGGCCGTGGGTTGCAGAGTACCATACAGTAGCTGAGCAGCAACACAATACACACATACATATCGGTGCGCACGCCACCTGTATTGCCAGCAAACATCCATCCTTCCCTCTTGACATAGCTAGCTAACCCAGGTACTGCCCAACCCACCGGCGGATCAGCTCTAAATAAGTGCGACCCTGTTCTACCGCCGGCGCGGACAACTGCCTCTTTCAGGATGGTGCCAGGCTACACAACACACATGTCCTCCCACGATCCTTCCACCGACCACACCACGGGCTTTCTCCGTGTGGAGTGCCCCTCCGATCTTCTTCATCCTCACGCTCGACATCCATCTCGTTCGTGTCGTGTGCCAGCCGCGCCCGTGACCTGGGCTCCGTACCGTGAAACGGTGCCGCGGCTGTCGAGTCGAATGTAGTAATGCGTTACCTAGGACTTTGTTTATAGCTGCTCCGAATCCCCACAGCGCACACGGTGATCATCATTGAAAATTCTGAGAGGCGCTATTTGTCAAGTTCGGCCATCCCGCAGCGCTGTAAGGCGCGTTGTCAAGTCTGGCGGACAGCCTCGACAGAACCCCAGGTGAATACCAGCAGCCGGCTGATGACTGATCGTGAGTGGTGCGTTGCAACGGCGAGCACTGTAGTGGGCGTATATTTATAGCCGATCATTACACGTTTCTCGCGTGGCCGAGAACATGGATCTTCCCTCCGTCCTCACCAACCACGACAGGATTGAGCACATTGTAAGCCCATAGAGGGTGCACCTCTGCATGATGCAGTGTTGAGCTGCCTGTTTGTGACCTGCGCAGAATCATTACCTGCATGGCTCGCGTGCTGTAGGAACATGGGTCATCCCATGTTGCCAGTCATGAGCCGCATGAGCCGCATGACAACGACAAAGTGCAGCAGCAGCCTTCGGTATAATTCAACCGATGCTGGATGACCACTTGAAAGCACAACGATCCGGCTCGAATGCCCCCAGGACTGTTTTGCGAGTGCTGAGTCAAGGACCGATTGAATCTGAGCTGAAGATGCGGTCTGCGGTAGCCTCCGGACCCTTTCAGCCGAGGTACCTCCAGCAGAAAAGATTGTTCTCTCATTCCGTCGTCACTCTGCGGCCGTCGGTTGCGCGTATGATTGCGACCGTCAGGACGCAGTCCTCTCTCATATCCGAACGGCACAGTCCTGCAACAGTCGTACGACGTCTATCGAGATCTGGCTGGCTTGTGGTAGCGAGGCAGACAGATCATCGCAACGGTTCGCTGATCGTACCTCAGTGCCGAACTAACAGCTACTGCTCGGACAACGTCCCCTCAATGGCCTGAAGGAGCATGCGACAAACACCGTGAGCCAATGATATCATCCTCGTACGCAACTTGGGCAGTCCGTCTGTGTGCTTGGACTAAAGTCTTCCTTTGTTGTCTGGTCGTGCGCATGACTTCATGGGTGAAAAGCGTACAAACATATCCCCGTTCAAGATCAAGGTTGTTCCCGGTCCTGCAGACTGCCGCCGCTGCCTGTACCAGTCAATCGGGATCCGCGCAAATCGAGCCGGCCACGCCGTTCCCTCTCGTCCCGTTTGCCCCGTCCCCATTCGCAGATTTTTGCAACTTTCACTAGGACTGGTGAGATGGAGACAGCTGCGTGCCAACGGCCCACAGCATTGCAGGCGGACAGGCAGCCAATGACACGACACAGAGTCCGCGCCCCAATGCCATCTTGCGATCGAGCGTAGCAAAAATTCAGTTCTACCTACAGCTATACTATGGGTAATGGCTCATGTGTTGCAACAAGCCAAGGGTAAAAGAACGCCGGTGAATGATGCGCTCGATACGTAGGCCGAACCCTCTTGGGGTAACAACGCACGTCGCTGTCGCAAAAGAATGGCTGAGAAGCCCGCCTATGTAGCAAAAAGTCGCTGGAAAATGTCTATAGATGCCGGAACCTCCATGGTCGTTCGTAAATGCTCATTGCTCATTCCTCCTGCATATAGTACCCGCACCGCCCAGTTCCCCCATTGTCCTGCTTTTGGTATCCTCCTCTTCCTCTAAACTGTTCGCCACGAATCCAACGCCGACTCACTTGTAACAAAATTCGAGTGGTGTCATCCCCTGCTTCTGAGCGTAAAGATGAACATGCCACGATTGTGCTTTGTGTACGTGTTTACACGCCATACAGCTCACGGAAAAGAGCCTGTTGATCACCGGGAAGGCCGCCAAGGAAGGCGTCAAAGTCAGAGATCATGCTCTTGTACTGCTGAATGACCTGTTTATACCATCAGTCATGTCCAATAATCTTGTCATTTCGCACACTAACCTGCTTGAATGTCTCGCGACATTGCTGACCAGACGGTCCTGTAACGAAGTTGCGATCCGCCGATGCCATCAGACTGAAGAACTCGAGTAAGGATTGTTCCATGGCACCAGGGTTGGCCAAGATGATCTGCATGAAGCCAGTGAGGGCATGGCCCTTCTCGTCGTTCCAGGTGACTTTGCTAATCGCACGGAGGAACGCAGGTGCAATCTGAGCCAGGTGCACCGAAAGGTATTGCGCACATCCAATACCGAGCCTACCAAGGGCGATAGCCGCGTTCTCGTTCAGCGACTCCGGTACCTTGCTGTCAAACAATATGGTACCTATCTTCTGGAGAAGTCTCTCGGCATACGGCTGCATGCCTTCCTTCTGTTGCATAGCAATCTCTCCAACGGACCAACAGGCATTGTTAATGACGGAGTAACCAGACTCATCATGACCTATGTGAGCGGGTGAGGCCTCGAGCTGAACAATGAGAATCTCCAGGATAGCAGGCAGGCAAGGCTGCAGTTGCTCAAAGACACAGATAGCGCAGTCGCCGAGCAAGGCGTAGGCCGATTGTCGTACATCGTTGTTCGAGTCACTCATGCAGATGGCCAGTAGTTGGAAGAAGTTCGAAGTTCCAGCAACCAACTGAGCGCTGTCATGCGCAGGCAGAGCCTGGATCATAGCACTCAGAAGATCCACAGCAGTGATGAGGAAATCCTTGTCAGGCGCCTCGAGACTGTGGTTCTCGGTAGCCATTTGGCTTTCCTGGAGGTTGCGGTGAATGATGCCAATGCATCGTGCGAAGATCCCGCCAGCGTACTGGGAAAACTTGCGGTCAAGCGCGGTCGCGACATAGGAGAGACATTCCAACAAAGGAATTACTTCCCTTGAGTGATCGGATACCTTATTCCAGCGTTGAAGGAGTGCGGGCATAAGCATGGAGACCAAGTCATCTTGCGCCAACACCGGTCCAACATGCTCAGCCAACGTCTGAACACAATCGTACAAAATGTACATGTTCTTGTCCTTGTACATCGCAAAGCACTGGATGAATTGGCGGACAATCACAGGACAGTAGTCGGCAAGCTGAGTGTTGGCCTTCTCTTCCAGGTGTGCGAAGGCTGATGCCGCAGCTTCTTGCACGCCCTTGTTGCTGTCAAGCATCTTCTTCAGGATGCCATCCATGATAGGCTCGAAGTACTGCTGCTTTCCAGCTTGATCAAGGCGTGCTGCCCATCCGGAGTAGCGTCCAAGAGTCCAGCATGTGATCTTGCGTACGACAGGCTTCGGGTCTTGTAGGAGCGTGATAAGGTAGGGCGTGAGCATAGGAAGGTGAGGTTGTACCACATGCATACAACCATCAGCGATGGCGCCGAGTGCAAGGACAGCTGACTCCCTGTTGGGCCATTCAGCGTGGTTGAGATTGCTGGTCAGGTAGGGAAGAGTAGCCTCGAAGACTGCCTCGTGGAAGACACCTGCAAGAACGTCCAGTGCTGCGGCTGAGCATTTGCGCAGATTCCATGCATCTTCTGGGTCGCCGAACGAGTCATCGTCGTCAAAGTCCTCGATTTCACCATCACTAAGGTCATCGTCTCCCAAACCGGCGGGTGCGCCGTTGGCTGGAACGCTCTCGCCGTTGGCGTTCGTTGTCATTCGCCCTGATTTGCTTGAAGCGAAGTTTGGTCGAATGTCCTGCTCACGGTCATCCACGTCGAAGTCCTCCTCCTCACCCTCGAGACGTAACACCTCATCCTCGCTGTAGACCATGCTCTCCAGAAGTACAGGTACGATCTTTGCCAGGTACGGGCCTAGATGGTCGCGCATTCGTTCGTCCTCCGCAACACAAAGCCAGAACTCAGCAGCGTCCAAGGCCAGCTCTTCATCGTCTTTACTGCGTTGTTGTGCAACCATGTAGTCTACCAACCCTTCCATGTGCGGTAGCATCTTTTCTGGTGCAATGTCTGCAACGTGGACGAAAGCTCGACAGACTTGTTTCCTGACATCCTCGCTCGAATCACTAGCGATGGAAAACAGCTGTTGCATCAATGTATCGATGTTTGAAAGCACGACTTGCAGCTTGTCTGGGATAAAGACGTTGATGGCAGCTATCGCATCAGCGCGTACACGGGGAACGGGGCTCGTTGTGAGCTCCAAAAGCTTGGGAAAGACAAAGCTCAAAGGTCGTTGACCTTGGTATTCTTTGTCGAGAGCTCTTCTGTGGTCTTCGCAAATCTTCAACAGTGCGCTCATGCCACCTTCCTGCGCTTGAACAGAGACATTGCCGCTAGCATTGCTGACGATGTTAACCAATTCTGAGAGTATTTGAGGCCAGCCCATGATGCCTCCTTGTCGCACAACTTCGGTGATGACGTTGCCCGCGTATAAGCGCATCTGTTTGTTCGAGTCTTGTAGTCCCACCATGATGATAGACTTGATGTAGGTTTTTGTGGTATCGTCCATCGCCCTGAATGATTGCTTGACGTCGTTCTTCAGCATGATGGCTGCTGCAGCGCGCACTTGCAGGTACAAGGTGGTGTCCATGTCGACACCTGACGGGGACTGGCTGCTCGAGAAGAGATATGCAAGATACTTGTCGAAATCAGGCGAGGCTCTGGCCGTTCTGAGCATCTGTATAAATCCCCAAAGTCAGCGCAACGGATCAACGCAGGTGGTATGAGGGGGGTTGACGCACGATTTCGGCATTCTTCCGTGCGTTTGCATCGTGTCCGCCGAGCGAATCTTTGAGGCACTGCGCCAGCTGTTGCAGCGTCTGTTCCTCTGGTTGCCACGACATGGTGAAGAGCAATTTGCTTTACGGTGCGGGGCGAGGTCGGAGTTTGGTACGTTTCGCGTATTCGAGGTTTCCTCTCTAAGAAGACAACAACAGCGAATTCGAGGGTGAAGGCGACAAGGGGGTGAATGGTCGTGGTGGCGCCTCAAGCTGGTTCTGCCGGAGCAGCATAGTTAGCTTTACCGTAGGCGTAAAGGAAGGCGTGCAAAATGTTCGGGGGAGGGCGAGCAGACGTACCAGCTCCTGGTGTCGGTGCGTTTTACAAAGCCACAATCATTTTGAGGTCTTACAAAAGTCGGGTGGTCTGGGAAATTTTGGCGTGTGTTGCGGTTGCAGGTTTGCTGGTAGACTGACGCGGGGGAGCGGTAACGTGCAGCGTGGAGGGGTACGAAAGAGACACGGCCCTGGGGCTATTGTGCGCCGCGGAGAGACAACGGCAGAAACGGGGCTGCGGTACGACAAAGGTACAGGTGAACACACAGTGCGATAGGCGACTCCTGAGGCGACGACGACGTGTAGCCTGTTCTGCGAGCTGTAGTAGAATTGTGAAGTGCGCTAGGTAGGCCCACCTCCCAGATCGGTAAGGCGAATCGCAAGCAGCTGCCAAACATGTGCTGCTACTCATCATGTCTCCAGCACACCGCTTGTAGCCTCGGCAAATGTTGCGAGCCTCGAGGACCTCTCAGAGCGCACGTACTGTAGCGTTGCGCAGCATAGGGTCCAGTGGGCGATAATGACACATTTGACGTGAATAAGACGGCTTCCCTGCACGTTGCACAGCACATGCATCGTGACCCGAGCTCCCGATCGAATGTCCAATATAGCACATCTTGCAGGCCTCGAAAACTCGCCGTCTGATTTCGTCTCTTTTCTTGCTTGTGTTCACGAATCCATTGCCCTATCACCTGTGATCGTCCTGGCCCATGATTCTTCCCTGGCAAGCCTTGTTGTAGGTACGCAACGGCAAGTCCATTAAAGAATCACGCTGTCACATTCACTGCTGTGTATAATCTCTGAACGAAGCCGACTAGTACGAACAGAATCTCGTTTCGTCGAAGGCACAAGCACGGTCACGCATCTATCGGCAAGGCAATGACCTAATCAAGACATTGTTTCTTGGTCGACATGGAGCGAGGATGGTGTTCGCCCAAGCAGCATCATGGTGAGCCATGTCTGTCTACAGAAAGAGTCTGAACGTTCATTATGCGATGGTATAGTCCTTCACAACCCTCAAAGAAACGCCAACCAGAACATGATTGTTGACGGCCAGATTACGCACAAAATTCTTGTTGTTCAGAAATTACTTGCATGGCACCAAAGTCAGATTCAGCTTCATACCATCCCCTTCTACAGATTGGGAGGGAAGCTCCAGACGCGACACGTCGTCCCTACTTCCACCCTGCGAGTAAAGGCTGCAAGGTGACAATTGAACGTAATGGAGTGATTACGTCGAGCATCACCTTCCAAGTCAGCGGATTGGTGTCACGACCGCAGTCATGCCCAGTTGGAAGCCTAACGGGATACACCTGTTTGTTTGTGGAAGGCTTGCTATCCTGTACATTGTGGTACGATAATTACACCCCTCCGTCAATGTAAACACTTTACAGAAGAAAGTCGTGCACGCTTCCGCCTTAGGTCTTATCGTTTATGCTCGAAGAGAACATTGAATAGATGTAACTACAGGTCGGTGTTTAGTTGATCAAAGGTGTTCGATCTTTCAGGTGCACATATTTATCATTGCAAGTTTGCACTTTTTCGGAGCGTGTTCAATTGAAAGTGCACAGCGCAATTCTCGATTCACCTTGTTCGACTCGAGGTCTGATCAATATTGTGTATATACTGGCAAAGTTGAGCCACTCGACCCTGTTCTTGCTGCTTCTGTCTTTGCTTGTACTGTGGGATGATCAAACACAACCAAGTGTGATCCCTTCAGATTAGTAAATGTTGCAGCTCTCCACAACAGTGTTTGAATCTGCAATACATTGGGCTCTATGGAGGGATTTGAGGAGCAGAAGTGTAGTGAGAGTGGCGATTGAAGCAACACACGTAACTATCCTCAACTGTTCGTTCGCGCAACTGTGCACGAGCATGTACGCATCACCCGTTGCCGGACTCTGTAACAACCCTCTGACAGAACTTCTATTCATAGACGGCGCCTCATGGCGGTTCTGCAAAGTGGTGTTTCAGGATGGGCGGTAAGGAGTGGACGACTGGAAGCCTCACAGCACTAGGCACGTACCTCACCCGCGCGTCTGCGCGTCTGCCAGTGGAAATCAGAACGTGGCACAAGTGCAATCTTACGCGGCAAGGTGGACTGCGCAGTTGAAAGTAAGGAATATCAAATCATGGGTGTGTTGTCTCTGGATATGCAGCAGTCGCAGTAGCTCGCGGTTGTTGAGGCCTGGATCGTTGGATACATGCGAAACTACGGTCGAGACTGACCGCTTCCGGACGTTCGACGCCGCGTCCTCGATCCTGATACACCCACCGGCGGACTGCGCTGAAGCTCCTCCACGACTCTTGTGCATTCTCACGACTCTGCGCTGCTCCAATTCGCTGATCGACGGCGGCTCGGAATCCTCGGCAGCGTTGCGGATCTTTCAGGCGTAGTGCCAGGGCATAAGCTGCGATCGCGTGTTGGCGGAGGTGGCAAAGCAGGCAAGACCCAAGAGCAGTCTCACGCACGCATTGGCTGTGCACGCCTACGACGCACAACACGACCGCATCTGCCAGCCTTCCTTCTTCCACGACGTCGCTCTCCTTTCCTCTCTCCTTTCGCCAGCGAGTGCATCTCGACCGTCGCCCCGCTGTATCGCTATCCCGTCGCCGGCGACTCCCGCGGACCTTTGCGTCACCAACCACTTCGATCCCCGCCGCTGGATCGACGCTGACCGCGCTCCATCAACGCACCACGAGCGCTGCTGCGCCTGCAGGCAGTGCCTTCGTCTCGTCTCGTCTCAACCCTCTCGGCTGTTGAGCAGCAACCGTCGCAGCCACCCCGCACGCCATCATGTTGCCGCAAGAACCGCTGCAGGCCATCCTGCCGCCTACGACGCTGTCGCGATCGTACTTCCCAGTCGACCATGTCTCGTCTGCCACACTTGCCGTATTCACCGAGGCAGCACACGCCCTTCACACATCGCCCAGTGATGCCGCACGGATAGCACGCTACAACAACAACAATGGCCTGGGCTCGACCGCGAAGGGCGTCATGATTGGCGTCTTCTCAGTACTCGGCGCTGCAGGCTTTTGTTTCCTCATCTTCGCCATCATATACTACTTTCGCTACACGCAACAGGGTCGCGTCTTCCTCGACCGGATAACGCGGCCCGGAGAGTACGACGATGAGCAGCAGTTCGCCAAGGAGGAAGCCGAGGCGCTCGAGGATATGGACGACCTGCAAAGAGCCGAGTATCTGCGAGCCAAGGGTAAGATTCCTTCTTTGCACTGTGCCAAATGTAACGTGCGCTGACAGCTTCCAGCTTTTGTACAAGTCAATCCCCCAGAGTCCGTGCAAACCGACATTTCCCTATCGCAGTTCCTCGCAATCCAGGAGAAGGGTGTCTCAGCGTGGGAATTTGAGCCAGAACTCGAGATTGCCAATTGCTTTGTAGAGGGCCGCACCGAGATCGAGTTCTTCGACACTGAATGTAGCGTTCAGAGCAACCTACCCATACCGAAGCAGAACGAAGTCTACTACTGGGAAGCGAAAATCTACGAGAAGCCAGAAGACACAAGCATCGCCATTGGAGTGACGACGAAGCCGTACCCTTTGTTCAGATTACCGGGTTCGTACACAGCATTCTCCACCCGTCTAGCCCACAGACTGACCATGATTTAGGTTATCACAAATCCTCGATCTCGTACATGTCCAACGGCAACCGACGCTACAACCAGCCATTCACTCCTTCAGCTTATGGGCCTGCATATGTTCAAGGAGATGTTATTGGAGTTGGCTACAGGCCTCGCACCGGCACGATCTTTTTCACTCGCA
The DNA here is from genome assembly GCA_027946375.1 of Neodidymelliopsis sp. IMI 364377. Lineage (NCBI taxonomy): Eukaryota > Fungi > Ascomycota > Dothideomycetes > Pleosporales > Didymellaceae > Neodidymelliopsis > Neodidymelliopsis sp. IMI 364377. Next base: position 21,432 of record JAPEUT010000281.1, read on the forward strand.
ACGGCAAGAAGCTGGACGATGTCGCACACGGTCTCAAGACGCAGAACTTCTTCCCGACCGTCGGTGCTCAAGGACCCTGCCAGGTTCATGTGAACTTCGGACAGATGGGATTTGTTTTCATTGAGGCCAACGTGAAGAAGTGGGGTCTCGCTCCACAAACGGGCAGTCTGGCTCCACCACCACCTTACGGCAGTGAGCAAGGCTCCATACTCTTGGATTCTGGTCGCGAAGGAATCAGGGAAGGCATGGGAGGTAACTACATTTCTGCCGGTTATGGACATGCGAGGTCTAGCAGCCAGCAAGTGCGTCTTGGACGTAATCAACCCACAAGCCCTGGCCCTCAACGCAGCCCCACTGACATCTCCCTGGCAGCATTCAGCCTTGTGGACTCGAACGAAGACATTGGTGAAGGAACAAGTGCAGAAGCTAGCAACGTGCATGACGTGGCTCACGAAACTGCTCGAGGCCTCGGTTTCCTACAGCCTGGAGAGTTACCACCCGAGTACACTAGCCCTGTTGGATCACCTAATCTCGAGGCTGGTCGACATATGCGAGATTATTGGGAAGACCGTGAGCAGGCACCTCTGCTGCAGAATCAACAGCAGGAGCCCTCGTCCGAGCGACCTCTACCCAGCTACGATGCTGCTGTAGCTAACGCCCCGCAAATTCGGCCTCCCACAATCAGGGTGCGGAGCTCTACTCAGACCTCTCAAACGCCCCGAGGTGGGCGACGATGAGCTTTCGATTATCGACAGCCTTGTACCTTCTCATTACACTGTTTCCTGGTTTCATGGATCTAACTATACCCCATCTCTTAGCATATCTCCTCTCCACAGCCTGTGAGAGACATCGCAACGTACATACGGGGTTACAATTCTGAGCTACGACTTTGGTTCGAGCTGTTGGCGTTTGAAGCGAGCGAGCACTGACATGCCGTTTGGTGTCGCAATTGGCATTGGGGGTTGGGTGGTTGGACCTCAGGTTCGATGCTTCAAAGTCAGATGTTTCATTATGGTGTTTAGGTCAAGACGGCGTTCAAGGTCCTACACAAAGCGACCTCATATCTCACAGTACGATACTCTGTCAATACAGACACATTCCTATGTTTCCACAAGAATCTGAAGTTACACGTTTTGATTTGACGACATAACAATGCGGTTGTGGCAAACAAATATGTCTCGACGGATAAATTGCGAAGTCCGACACATGGATCAGGCGGCTCCGCACTCAAAGATCGTCGCGGTGTTGTTCTTGTCTCGTACACAATCACTTCGTGTAGAAGCGAAAGTGCATCCAGCTCAAGGTCTGCAGATGCAGCAGCAGATCGAGCGAGGCAAGAGACCACTCTACGTTGTTCGTCGGGTTGCGATCCTCTGCCACCTGACATTGTGGTGACGGCAGACACGCATAGGCTGACAGAACATATTATCAAGATGTTGATGATAATACTCAAGCCACACGGCTCGCAACGAAAGTTTTCTCGAGCTGAAAGATTACATCATCAAGGCTAACCTATCTCGGTCTCTAGCGCGCGTGTCCGGCCATCCCAACCTTCTCGGAGCTCGAGGACTGTGTGGAGGTCGTCCAATTAGAATTCATAGCGATGGAAATGAATACCTGCCGCCCGCTCAGAGCCACCAGTAACCGGTAGTGCTATTACGCTGGAGGTGGCCTCGTGCTTTCGGGCTGCGTCCATAGACGCTAGCGAAGACTGGCATCCCGCCAACTCGAAGAAGAGACTCATCTGAGAAATTTCCGTCGCTCATCCATCACGTCTGCCATCCTCTACTCGGGTTCCATCACCTCACTCTACGTTGTGTTTCAAGTCTTACTGTACGGCTCATCAGCCAAGATGCAGTCCACGAGCAGAAAATCGCCTGATCAAGGTATTTCATCATAAGTGATTGCATGAGCCGGTGTTCGTTGTCTGTCGTCTTGCTTTGTCGTCAAATCCCAGACGAGAGAGTAGGATGTGGACAAGGATCTGAGAAATACGGTCTGAACTTGATCAGGTTAACACCTGCGAAAGGACTTCATGCTTTGCGCTCCTCTTGGAGGCTGCTGCTGACCAGCATAGGGCTTTCGGAGAGCGACAGAGGACTCTACACGTCTTAAGATCGCAGGAATATTGTCGGACTCTTGTCATTCAAGCAATCATCGGTGTATAAAACTACGATAACAGTCATGTCTACCCATAACAACGAGAAAGTTGTGCATGAGCTTGGTTCGCCACCTCGTGACGGCTATGATCCAGCCTCGCCTGCAAGCTCAATATCCCTTGACAAAGATGTCGCTATTGGCTTAGTTGGAGAGCATGCGCGCGATATCGACCCAGCCATCGAAGCCAAGGTACTCAGAAAGATCGATTGCTGGTTGATCCCCGCTATGGTTGTCGGTAAGGAATGGCTGTTCACATAACCGCATGACATCTACGGCTAACCAAATACCATTAGGATATGGCTTAGTGTACTACGACAAAGCTATTCTTGGCTCTGCAGTTCTGTTTGGTATGACGAAGGACCTGTCTTTGACCGTCGTCAATACCAGCACTACACCGCCTACGACTAGCACTCAGCGACTCAGTTGGGCTACCTCGATGTTTTACTTCGGCATGCTTGCTGGTCTGTACCCTATGACTTTTGCTCTGCAAAGATTCAACATTGGCAGGATCCTTGGTGGTGTCGTTGTTGTCTGGGCCTGTATCTGTATGCTTACAGCTGCTGTTACTACCCACGAAGGATTGTACGCACAGAGGTTCTTTTTAGGCTTTGTCGAGAGTATTATTCCGACAGGGTTCATGTGCATTGTCAGTGGGTACTATACTCAAGATGAACAAGCATTGAGACAGTCTTGGTTAGTCCACAATCCACAGAGTAAGCACTTTCCACTAATCGTCGTGTAGGTGGTTCGCTTCAACTGGTTTGTTTACCATCATCGGTGGCGCGCTCAACTACGGATTTGCGCAAATTACCGGCGGCGCTTTGAGAAGGTGGCAGTACATCTACCTCCTTGCCGGCTGTCTCACCTTCCTGTTTGGCATCTGGTGTTTCTTCATCCCCAACTCGCCGGCTTCGGCGTGGTTCCTCACACCTGCAGAACGCATAGTTGCTGTTGAGCGCCTTCGCAAGGGTCAAACCGGTGTTCGGTGCCAGAAGATTAAGATGTCGCAGTTGCGTGAAGCATTCCTCGATCTTAAACTTTGGCTCGTCTTTATTCTCATGGCCTCTGCCTACACGGTCAATGGTGCCGTCTCTGGTTTTGGCCCTTTGATTGTCAGCACATTCGGCTGGTCCACACTGGAGTCCATCCTATGGCAGTTTCCCCTCGGAGCTCTATGTCTCGTCACAATTCTTCTGTGTGGCTACCTCTCCAGCAGAATCCCCAATATTCGTCTCATCCTACTCATCATCAATTGCCTCCCCGTCATCGCTGGCTGCGCAATGATTTGGAAGTCCAAATGGACGTACCACGCTGCCACGCCTGTCGCCGGATACTCTATCATTGGTACTTTTGGTGCGGTCGTGAGCCAGACCATCGTCATCGGCATGTCCAACGTAGCAGGTGCCACCAAGAAGAGTGCTATGGCTGCGGCGATTTTCGTTGCGTACTGCGTTGGCAATATCGTTGGGCCTCAGCTTATCAAGAGTCAGACCAAGGCGCAGCATTACCCTGAGCTGTGGTCCGGGCTGATTATCTGCTATTGCATCACCATTGTGGCGGCGGTGGCGCTGTATGTGGTGCTAAAGATGGAAAACAAGAAGAAGGAGAACCTGCCAGTGGATGAGGATGAGAGAGATAGGATGGCGTTCATGGATTTGACGGATAAGGAAAACAAGTACTTCAAGTATGTGCTGTGAGACGGTGGGTGTGAGAAAGGTCGGAGTGTGAGGTAGACGCTCACGAGGTACAGCAAGCTGTCGTGGCCGTCTGTTGTGGGAAGAGGTAGGGGTTTGTGTCTGGGGATTGGGTTGTACAAATTGAGTATGTATATAAATTGAGAATGTGTGTAAATTGGTGGTTTGGGGCTTTGTGGCAATCTTTGACTGAAGTCTAAAGACTCTCAAGCGAAAAGTTATCAATAGTTGTCTGGTGTAGCAAATATGCATTTTAGTCTATTGCAAACTTATATGCTGACGAGAACAAGAGTGAGACCGATTGCACACACTTTTCACTAACAAAGGCTGTGTGAACGAGCTAGACATGCAAGGGCGTTTGTTTGTTCCTAACGTGCCGCCTCGGCCCGCCGGCACGTTCGTATTGCAGCATCATGCTTGGTAAGACTCAGGTACCGCACACGCCTCATTGTCCGTCCACGTCTCACCGTGGATTTTATTCCAGCTCCATGGGGTGAACTGCAATATCCCTGCTTGCTATGATGATGGCCCGCGCATCGCTGCCACCTCCCCTGTGGTTGCGCTCCACATGAGGCACGTCCCACACAACACGTCACCGGGAAGCGGCAGCTCCTTCAATATGGAAGTAACGCCAACGTGCAAGGCAAGCAGTGGATTCGCGGTCGTCGGCATGGTCTTCTCCACCGAACATCCCTGCAGCGGTGCCTTGTGTCTCTCGCTTGATATGGTTGTCCTTCCTCGTTCACCAGGGCGAGGCACGCGGTCACTTTTTTTCTCCCTAAGGGCACCCTGCAACAGCCATCAGAGATTCGATGCCACGCAGATCGCACGAACGATGAGGATGCCTCGACTAAGGCTAGTGAAGCCTGCAAGTCTGCCACATGCATTCGGCAGGGCTGCAGTGCTGCTCCTGCTAACTGTTGTTTGCGCCAATGTCTATCGCCGATTGGTTTATGGTATCTATAACCCTGCTCCTCGTTACTTGTATATACTGACACCTCAAAGATACGACCGACCTGTATAAATGCAGCGAACTTCTGCAGGGCAGAGGCCAATGGCTCGACTCGCCCGAACGCAATCCCGAACGCCGGCCCTTCCAGAACTGGCAGGTTCCTGGCTGCCTCTTGCACGATTACACAACACCCGAAATTGCAACCTGTAACGAGGATGGCCAAGTATTGTTCATTGGCGACACAACGGTGCGGCAGGTTTTCTGGGCTGCGGCGAGAAAGCTTGATAACGAATGGGTGTTTGAAAGGCAGCAAGAGCTAGATAAGCATGAAGACCTACATCTAGAGAAGGATGGTGCGAGGCTGAGTTTTATGTGGGACCCTTGGCTCAACAGTACTGCGTTCCAAGGAGAGCTGAAGGCATATATAGATAGGAACAGACCGCAGCATGGGGAAAAAAAGCTGCAACCCAGCGACGGCAAGAGAAGATCCGTGTTGCTATACATTGGAGGCGGACTGTGGCATGCTCGACATTTGGGCGACGAGTACTTGACAAACTTCAACCGTTTGGTTGATCGTGTTGCTGCAGTCATGTCCAGCACCCACGACCGTCTTACGAGCCCAGCCAACATACGAGCGCATGGAGACGACGGGGTCGACGACCAGATATTCTTTGCGCCGGTTCCCGATCCCTTGCATGACCGACTCAGTCCATCGCGAGAGGTTACTATCTCGCAAAACAAAATCCGGGCTATGAACGACCATCTGCAGCTATGGTCCAACCGTGGGCTCAACGTGCCTTGGGCGTATCGAGACATGACGGCGAACTGGCCAGAGATGGTTGGGGAGAGCGGCTTGCACGTGATGGATCGTGTTGCAACTCAGATGGCTGATGTTGTCCTCAACTATCGCTGCAATGCCAAGGCAGCACAGAAGCATGGCTATCCGTTCAGCAGGACTTGTTGCAGTGCGTACAGACCCGTAAACAGCATTCAGATGATTACCGTTCTTCTTTTAGTGCCATTTATCGCCTTTTCAGGCTTTAATTGCTTCTTTGGCAGCCCTGACGACAGAGGGGCGATCGTAGTCATTGCCGACGCGCTTACTGTCTTTTGTCTCGCGGGAGTCTATTGCTTCGTCGCAGACAGAACACACGTTTTCGACAAAATCCCGAAGGAGTTCGCTAATATCGACTTCCGGGTGATAGTAGGTATAGCTGTCTTGTTGTGCCTAGCAAGCGTCCAGCGCGTCCCAGCTCCTGCCTCGAAGTCTCAAAAACGATCGCCAGAGAAAATAGCTCGATCGATATCCTTTCTCCCCCGGGAGCAATCTGATGAGTTCAAGGGCTGGATGCAGTTGTACGTCCTTGTATACGCGTACACTGGGGCCTCGAGTGTCATGGATTTCTACGAAGTATTTCGTGTATTCATTGCACTGTACCTCTTACTTTCTGGTTTCGGGCATGCAACATACTTCTTGCGGACGAAAGACTACTCTACTCAGCGTCTTATGGGCGTCGTACTCCGCCTTAACACACTTCCTGTCTTGCTTGCGCTTGCCCTGGATCGGCCGTATACTTCGTATCACTTCGCACCATTGGTTACCTGCTGGTATCTGGTCACGTACGTAACACTGAGGATTGGGCAGCGGTGGAACGAAAGCTTTGGATTGTTGCTCGTCAAGGTGGTGTTTGCAGCGCTTCTCATGAATGTGCTCATTCACACCCATGGCATCCTCGAAATATTGGCTACGGTCTCCAACGTTATGTTCCGCGCGAGGATCGACGTTGACGCTTTGCGTTTCCATCTGGGTATAGACAAGTACGTTGTCTTTGTCGGAGTGATCGTTGCTGCGCTTCGCATGAGAGTTCGCTCAATGTTCCGTACGCACCAGAAGCAGCTGAGCCTTACTGGCTATATCGTCAAGCGATACTTTCTGCTCCACCAGATAGTGACTATCACATTCGCTTCTGTTAGCATCCCTGTATTCTGGGCTTTAACACGTCGCTGCCGAACCAAAGCCGACTATGACAGCTGGAGCCCATACATTACCTGGATACCGGCCCTCTCATTTCTAATTCTCCGCAACACGACTGAGTCCCTGCGAACGCGGTACTGTGTATGGTTCGCTTGGCTTGGTCATCTATCGCTCGAACTGCACCTTCTATCACATCATATCTGGCTGGCTGGAGACGGAGAAGGGCTCTTGAAAATCGGGTTTCGACACGGCATCGGCACATTCCTGGGCGATAAATGGCGCGACCTGGTCATTTTGACTCCGATCCTGGTTTGGCTGGCATGGAAAGTACATGAGGCTACCAAAACGACTACGTCTTGGCTTCTATATGGGCAGCCTGGGTCATCCGATCGAGACGTTCAGATACCCAATATGGACACAATGGAATTGCCTGGTTGGCATCGTTCTGATGGAAGGATCGAAGAAGACGCAGAGAATCGTCACCAGGACCAGCGTAGTGAGCTCTGGAGGTTGTTATGCAGAGTGGGTGGTGTCATGGTGGTTGTCTGGGTAGCCAATTTATTAAGCTCTTAGATTAGTAAAACCGAAGCTCAACGAAGGGTAGTAGCGATATTCGTGAGATACAAAACACTTACGACTTCATTCAAGTAACGTATATGCTTGATCGATTTTAAAAGCAACACTAGAATTAGACAGTTGCAAACTGAAGATACATCAATGGACAACGCGCACAGGCCACACTTCGATGTCAATACGTCAATGCAAGTCTACAGCCGAGAATCGATCGTCCACGCTAACACCTCTAATGAGTTTTGACACACGCGGGCGCGTGCGGAACATCTGTAGGGCTAACGGCTGCCAACCTACAGTGCACCTCTCCCATACTCATTACTGCACTATGCAGTTAATACGCGTTGAGGTGCAGCGACCGTTTCTAGCTGTTTCAGGCCCGCTCAGAACCATGATTAACACGCGAAGGATTTGAGCAACCGAGCCGATCCCAATTCGGGCGAGGCACACAGGTGAAAGGTTCGTGTTGCTGACGAGCGCGGGCTTCGTCTGGGGACGCGTAAGCAGCCATAGACGGCACAACACGGTCGGTCGAACGGCCCTACGAACATCACGAACTGAGTCGGCGGAACTCTAGGTAGTTTATGGAAGCTTCACTCCACAAGGCATACACGCGGGCTTGAAACACGACAGCGATGCGCGCGCTCGAGAGAACGTAGAAATTCATCCAGCCGCTGGCGAGGATCGTATCCCGTGATGCCGGTCGTATTCGTCGACTCAGCCACGCCGGGTTAACCGCAGCATCAGGCCCAAAACATCAGGCACCTGCGACTGAAAAGGCTATGTTACGCGTACCGAGCAGCGAAGAATGCGTTTCCTTTGCGGTCTAAAAGTGGGTTTGCGGAGGCCTTGGGGGTCTTGAAGATCTTGGTACACGTGGTATACCCTCTGATTTACCAATGAGCTGCAGCCGCGCGGTGACACGAGACGTCAGAACAAACGTTGGCATGTGAGGGAGGGCCGGAAGCGCAGGGTAGTTTATAAGGGGACGCTCTGCATGTTTTCGACAGCTTCGCGTTGCCGGGGTTGGGCTTAAAAGTATCGTTTTTCTGTGCAACCTATTCCCGTAGTGCGGGATATCCAATTCAAGGGTCGCCAACAAGCCACAACCTGCAAGCGTAGACTAAGCCCGAACGCTGACCTCGATTGGATATCTCACCCCACGGCTTCCGGGAATCCCGCATATATACGCAGTCAGCGCGCAAGGAGTGAGAGGGGTGTTTTGCGACTTTCGTTTCCCATCTCGACAACTTCGACTCTGCGATTTCACATCTCTTGCACACCATTTGATTGACGACAGTGACGCCAGTCACACCACCTCAGCCATGTACATCGACAAGAGAGACAATATGGGCTTCCAGATCGCCCCGGCGCTCATCATTTTCCTAGTTATCCTCGGCGCCGGCGCCCTTGTCGTTTGCGGTTTCGCAGTGATGCGCTTCTGGGGAGGTGACGCACAACAAGATATGAGCTACCAGCACCGTTCTGTCGAACAGGATCGATATATGAGAGAAGTCAGAGAGAGGACATGGGGCAGAATTCCCAAATACTATCCAGACAGGCAACAGTTTCAGCCGAACAGTGGAGTGAACCTACCGCACGATGGCCAAAGTGTGAAGTACGCTCAGTAACATCGCCAATTATGATTCACCTAGCTGACAAATCTTGTAGTGCAAGTAATACAACGTACGGGTGAATATGCTCTTGATGGACGATAGAGTTCATCCCTTATACGACCAAAAAACCTTCCTACCATCGACAAGCCAAAGACGAAAATCGGTGTTTTCGTGGTAGAATGACAATCCGTGACGAACTTACGACATCTAAAGTTGGGATAGGTCACTTTCGAGCAGTGACAAACACCAGTCGTTAAGCATGGCGAAGTTGTTGAGTTCCAATTCAAAGTATAGCTCTTACATCATCGAGCCCATGGCTGCGCGTTGATGGACAACAGGACAGAACAAAGAGCGATCTGATGGAGGAATATACATCTAGTTTCCCCTATGCTTTGCTCTGGTGGGAGTGGTGGTGATCCATAGACGAGGGGTGTCATGAGGGGAGGCTTCGGCGAGTCAACGCCAGTAATCGTAGATCTCCCAAATCAACGCCGGTCTCTGCAGCCGGCCATGCAATCCACTTCCAATTCTCAGTACCAATAACCAATGCTGCTGTCTTCACAACATTGACGGCCGAGCTCTCAAGCCACCATAACCCATCCACTTTTGTTAGCAAAATTGCGTAGTGAGCCAGGAGTACCCACGCTTCGATGCATTGTTGCTCAAGAAGAGCTATGTAAGCGAGCGAGCATTGAACTGGCCAGTGGAATATTGACGTCCAATCGAAGTATGGCCCAGAGGATGGATGTTTCAAAGGACTAGTATCCACTAATTTCCATATCAATGCGAAGGATTCGCGTAAGCTCTGCCATGTCTGCCGAAGCGTAGCAAAGTAGTCTTGATAGGTTCGTTGAGGGTTTGACCACATCGACTCTAGGTTTCGCAAGTTTTGATCGTCGAAGCTATGTTCTTGCGCGACTGAAATGTCTGCAGACCACGACTCACGTTTAACCACGGCCTGCAACAGCCCATCTTGGAGCTGAGACCATCCCGGCACTAGAATGATTTGAGCGCCTCTCAAAGTTCGCATTCTACGGCAGGTAGTATTGGTCATCTCCAGGATCTGTATCTCAGTGGCTCCGGCCGTATGTCGATACTGATCCATCGACTGTATGAGAAGTTGACATTCAACTGTAGCCTGGAATGACGTAAACAACGAGACGATCGTAGAAAATGTAAATAAGGCTTCAGCGTTATCCTTTGTGACTGATCGAACCTCCGACATATATTGTACCAAGCCAGTATTTAACTCTGCCGCTGCCACGTTTCGATAGTTGTCTTTTGCATGTACGTCTCCAGAGAGTTCTGCAAGATGGAGAGAAGCAACTGCCAATACTCCATGAACAACGAAGTTGTGTTTGAGTGTCAACACTGGTATGGCAGTGCACCACGCTTGACGTGATGTTGGACCAAATCCCATGGAAGCAACGGTAGCGTTTGAGAAGTGTTGAAGTAGTGTGGCTAAATGAGGACGAGAGATTCCACTTGTTCGATCCAGTATCCCCTGCCGGACGAGAACATTTGTAAGGCTCGGTTCTGGCAACGCATCTGGAAATAGATCGAGCTGCTGAAAAGAATGGTTGGCATTTGTCGTCCGCGGAACCGGATATGAAGTACGAAGGCTGCATGAATAGTTGCGAGTTTTACAGTTCATGCAACCGCCTCGTGCTTCATCGCACTACTTGGAGCCGTCAGTACTAGTGAAGTGCGCAGATGATAGCGATAGAGACAAAAAGAAACAGATAGCCGCCTAAATTCCTGGATGCTTGAGTACAAGACATACTTTAAGCTGAGCTTGCGCCTGTGCAGAGAGACAATCCAACTAGAGTCGTTTGTTGTCGATCTCTATACTTCGTTGAAATCCACGTACCTTGATCTTTCTCTGTTTGCAGTTTGCGCAGCCTAGCTTAGATTTGGAATGATACTTTCGCGGAGGCATTGCGACGTATCTACGATTGAGTGGAGGGTACAGGCGAAGATGTTGTTGACAGCAGGATGTTGAAGCGAATCAGGTCAGCACCGGGACCCACTTTTCTGTCCGGGAAGCTACGCTTCGTCCATTGGCCTTGCAGCTTCGTTACCTATCATCACTGACAATTTACAGCTGTCAGGCTTTCCCGAAGATGCTCGAGGAGCAACACCTCGTATCGACTCTCCCGTCGCGCCATTGTTGTTGCTTGCGTAGCAGGACCGCCTGAAGTGGGGTAGATGATCCACTCTCCTTGCCATCCATTGGTCCGATCAAGCCAGTAACCTGCACCTGTATGCATGCAGATACAAAAGCTATTGCACTGAGCGTCATCGGCATTGTGATAGCTCTTCGGATTTTTCATCGCTCTATTACAATGGCCTGGGGAGCTATTCACGTTTGCTTCTTTTCCCTGGTCTACGGCGTGCCGGCCTGGACCAGCGACGTCCTACAGAATGCATCAAGCATCCTGAGCATTGATCCAGTCCAACAACCGTTCCCATACTACTTCCCCGCTCAAGATGCTGTAGGAACTCCAGCTCTGTTTCCTATGCCGAGCTGTCAGGGTGTCACGATAGAAGAAGCGACTATTGACCGACTGTCTGGATACATGAGCGATGGGACACTAACCTCCACACAAATACTTCGCTGCTATCTCAAGAGGATTCAGCAAGTTGACGAATACATCAATTCTGTAATCGAGTTGAACCCGGATGCTGAGGATCTTGCTTCTGCTTTGGACGCTGAAAGAGCGGCTGGCTATGTACGCGGGCCGCTCCACGGCATACCGTTTATAGTCAAGGACAACATCGCAACAAAAGACAAAATGGAGACGACAGGAGGGAGTTGGATGTTATTGGGAAGTGTTGTGCCAAGAGACGCTCACGTGGTTGCGAAGCTACGACAAGCAGGCGCCCTCCTCATGGGCAAGGCCACTCTGTCGGAGTGGGCTGATATGCGATCAAACAACTATTCTGAAGGTTACTCGCCACGAGGCGGTCAGGCAAGGAGTCCATACAATCTTACTTTGAACCCTGGTGGCAGCAGCTCAGGTAGTGCAGCGGCCGTAGCAGCGAACATAGTCCCATTTTCACTGGGCACAGAGACGGACGGCAGTGTCATCAATCCCGCTGAAAGGAATGCCCTAGTTGGGATCAAACCGACGGTAGGCAGTACCTCTCGAGCGGGCGTCATACCGGAGTGTATCCACCAGGATACAGTAGGCACATTTGGGCGTACGGTGCGCGATGCTGCGTACGCCTTCGATGCAATCTACGGAGTTGATTTACGAGATAACTACACCTCTGCCCAAGAAGGGAAGGTCCCACTTGGAGGATACATGGGATATCTGACCGACAAATCCGCGCTCCGCAATGCGACATTTGGGATACCCTGGGAAAGCTTCTGGGTTTATGCAGACGAGGAACAGCAAGCTCAACTCCTCACTATCATCAACGCCATCAAAACCGCCGGCGCAACCATAATTAACAACACCGAGATTCCCAACCGCGCCCAAATCATTTCACCCGACGGCTGGAACTGGGACTACGGCAGTACGCGTGGCTATCCAAACGAATCTGAGTACACAGTCGTGAAAACCGACTTCTATAACAACATCAAAACCTACCTCTCCGAGCTCCAAAACACAAACATTCGCTCTCTCGAAGACATCGTTGCATACAACTACGCGAACGACGGCACCGAGGGCGGATTCCCCTGGCCAGGCGGTATCCCAGCCTTCTACTCCGGTCAAGACGGTTTCCTTGCGTCGCTGGAGACAACGGGAGTCATGAACGAGACGTACTACCAAGCGCTTTCATTTAGCCAGCAGAGCACAAGAGAATACGGCATCGATGCTGCGCTGGCCAATGGTGGAACGCCCGTTGATGCATTGCTCGTTCCTCCTGATGTTGGACAGACGTATCAGCTTGCAGCACAGGCTGGGTACCCGGTCGTTACTATACCTGCGGGTGTACATTCGAGTACGAGCATGCCGTTTGGGCTAGCTTTGATGGGGACGGCGTGGAGTGAAGGGGGTTTGTTGAGGTGGGCGAGTGCAATCGAGGATTTGCAGCTTAGTAGTGAACAGCTGCCGAAGAGGACGTTGCCGAGGTGGTTTGGGTACCTGGAGAGGAACATACCTGTTCGCAACCTGTGATGTTTCAGTGACAGTGACTCGGACTGCAGTATATCTGGAAATTGCAACAAAGGCCCTATTACAGAAAAAATGCTGAATGGAGTCATGGCGAATACAAGGATTTATTAGCAGATGAGATACAACAGAACAAGAAGACTCAGAACCTCGGTGAAGAACGAATATAGATATCGAGAGACGGGCGTGAAGGTGGAGAGTAGGTCCGCTATTCTTGATGCGTCTACACCGTGATCTTGGTATGGCGTTGCCGCCACTGAAGTGAAAACCATCTCTGTAGAATCTTGTTGGATATGTGATTATATTGAAGAAATTGCTGCTAAAGATAATGCTACTGAAGAAACTGCCACTAAACCAAGCCCCGTGGATGCGCCTAAGAAGAACCACCCAACTGCCTCTGGACAAAGCTCGACCCAAGATTCTGCGTTGGCGCATCGCTGGGATACTGCAAATGCTGAGCATTGATCCCAGCACCATGCGTGGTGTCACACACACCATCACCCTATTCTCTCATTAGCACAGTATCCCCATGATCGGACGCAAACCACTTACATAGATACAAACATCCAGCGTCTTCGCCACCCAGGTACTCGGGATCGTGGCGCCGAACTGCGCCGACAGCCCATTGACGTTCCTTGTCGTGGTGCCTCCGTTGTTGTCAACATTGCATGTCAGTCCGGACTTGTGCTGGGGGTCGCCAATGAGGAATACGCCCTTGACGGCATTGAAGTTCGCGCCTGTCAGCTTCGACATGGCGTTTACAGTTGCGGCGGCGCCCTGTGAGTAGCCCTCAAGGATGAAGCACTCGTTGGGCGACGATTTCAGTGTGCTGGTAATCTTGTTGACAATATCCTGGGTTCCAGCAGTGGAGTCTTGGTTTGCGCCTGCGGCGTAAACGGTGTTGTAGATCTTGCCACCAGAGAGCGCACTGGTAATGCGTGAGTTCATGGTTCGGAAGCCAGCCGAAGGTCCCTGGGCTTCGCCAGTGCCGCGAGTATTAATGATGGTGTAGGAAGGACAAGCTGTGGAGGCGGCGCGCTTGGAGGACTCGAGGGGAGCGGCGGAGGACAGAGAAAGGAGAGGGAGGAGGGAGAGGAGCGTGGAGGTATGCATTGTGACGATGTAGTAGTTCACGAATGAAGTAGTCAACGATTGGAGTGAGTTAAGCTTTTGCGTGGTGGAGTGGATTGCGGAGTTGGTAACTTAGGAATACACACCAGTATTTATATTTATGTTCTCCTCCAAGACAACATACTTGATGAAGGGGAGTGCTCGGACTACCTAAATCGGGCGAGTGATCGACTCAATGCACCCATTTCACAGTCATGAGTACCCAGTAGCCTCACCCCAACCTAGACAATCTAGCGTACGCATAGGCATCCCCATCACCACCGCTCACCAGACTAGAGAATCTCTAGTGTGGCCGCGGCATTTCCTCCGGCATTCTAGCCACTAATATGGCTCTATTTCATCCCACGTTTACCGTCCAACCCGTTACCAGCGTCACCAACCATCCCTTCTCAAATTAATAGTCTGGTACTACGAACATGACACCGCCACTATCCATCAGTGCAGACAATAGAGTTTTGATAGCGAGGCTAGGCACCGGGAATGGCTTACCCCGGACCCTGTATCCCCACAATTGATCATCCTGTGAGGCGTGCATCCTCGGCAAGTCAGCCACGAAAGGTGTCGTGAACGGGCGATCTTCAAGGATCGTTGGGTGTGTTGCCTCGGCAGAGGAAGAGGTGGCGGTTGCAGAATTGCTGTGGGTAAGACAGGGGCTGCTCATGTAGATTGGGAGGGAGGGGGAAAGGGGGACATGAT
>JAPEUT010000282.1:0-36184 GCA_027946375.1 Neodidymelliopsis sp. IMI 364377
GGCGGCGGGGGAGTGGTGGTACGGGGGGTATGGCGTCGGCGAGCGCGGAGGCTGAGGTGGCAGATGTGCGAGATGTGGTGCGGGCATGCAGTGGGCCGACAGAGGCGCGCGACGGGGTGGTGTTGTAGTCGTCTGCGATGTCGCTGGGCATGGGTGGAAGATTGAGGATTTGATCACCGCCGAGGAGAGGGCTGAAGTCCATACTTCTTCTAGGGCTTGGTGCGCGGCTGTTGCTTCTAGAGGCGTATCTTGATGACCGACCGGAGCGCTTGCCGTCACCATCAGGTGTGTATGAAGGTCGCCGCTCCATTTGTGCTTCTCGCTGTGGTTGCTGATCGATGACCGGCGAGTTCGGATTGCGCAGTGACTCCATGGATGTGCGCTTGGAAGCGAGAGACATTGTGCTCTCCGAGCGAATGTGTGTTGGCAATTCTGCAACGATAGACTCGGCTCTGCTGTGGCGATTCTTGACGGGCTCCGCTGGGATGGATGAGTTTGTCGATGTGCGAGCGAGGTTCAGGGTACTGCTGCTGGCACTCGATGCGTTCATGTTGGTCAGGTTCAAGACCGACTCCCGATTCTTCTTCGCTCCAAATGGCGCAACGCTGCCCAACACGCCCGTGACACCGCCGAAGAGTGCTTTGCCTCCTCCAGCGACCTCCTTGGGCGCCTTGGTCAGCACATCGAATGTCGACCCTAAGCCTTTGCCCATGGTGTCGAAGGTCTGACCTGCCCATCCAATGCCGGGAAAGCCGCCGCTTGGTGTTTTGCCAGTTCCTAGCTCTTTCTCGAGAAAGCGCTTCATGCCCTCGCTCTCAGCCAACGGCTTGAACTTGACTGCATCGTTCAGGTAACGTTCTAGCTCACCCCGGAGGGAGGCCTTTGTGTGGCCCTTCCAGGTTGGTAGTTCGCTGTGTGCTTCAACAAAACCAGTTGTACCTGTGATGGCTGCAATGCGACGCACGACTTCGTGAAGAGTCTCGAACTCATTATATTTTCGCGCGGTCATCCAGCCAGAGTGGTGGTGAGATGACGGTTCAATCTGGATCAGATACTCCGCGGTGGGCTTGCTCTTCATGACACCCTTCTCTCCAGGCATGCTGTCATCAAAGATAGACATGGTACTGTTGTAGAGGGTGAGAGGAGGCACACGTGTCTGGACTGGCCGCTCGTCATCGTCAAGAAGCGCAGTGGGCGGGTTGTTGCCTAAGAGCTGGTCGAAGCTGGTAAATGCCTTCTTTGCCTCCTCTGTAGCCTTAGGTGGCGACGCTGGGGCAACATGCGACGGCGCCTGCGAAGGAAGACCTGAGATGCCCAAGTCCGTCGCCTGACCCTCGGCCGTAGCTTCACTCTCCGATGAAGTCGGTGTCACTATCCCTTGCGTAGTGCTTGCCGACTGATCATCAGTTAGAGAGGAGGTCGATTCTCCCAAGCTCTTCAAGCGCTTCGCGTCTTCCTCAGCAATCAAACGACTCAAACGCTGGGCTTCATGCATAGCTTCGTCCATAGCGTCTTGAGCTTTGCTGACGCGGCGTCTGTGTTCTTTTCGCTCTGGAGACAGTACCTCCCCAGTAGTCTTTTCAATGTTGTTCTTGACGTTTTGCAATTGTCCTGACGACTCCTCGACGCCTGCGTCGATGGCATTCATGAGCTCGGGCTCGCCGTCTTCTAGAAGGTAGACAATCCAGCCGTTGATGAACTCGGGCTTGGAGCAGCTCACTACAATCATTTCGAGAACCACCTTGGCCAGGATCTGATGCAGAAAGGCCCTAGCCGGCATGCAGTTGTAGGTCTTGGGTTCGAGATAGTTTTGAAGGATGTCTTCGGCAGCGACGCTGAACTGGCGTGTCTGGTACTCTGTGTCGAGGATGTTTGCCAATGTGCTGTCCCGCTTCATCTTGAGATATATGTCAACAGCCTCGCCTGGCGCGTCACCCGGGGACGCCATGATGGCGCTTGACAGCTCCTGCAGCAGGATAATCATAAAGGACGAAGAACGGGTCACAAAGTCGACAAAGTTGTCTGCAGGGCGCTTGCGGGAGAGGTGGGCAGACACAGAGATGAGGAAAGCAGTGAGTGTCTGGCGGCACGAGTTGGGGAAAGCATCTTCGGCAGGCAGAATGGGCGAATACCACCATCTGTGATGTATTAGATATGGATGTATGTAGGGCGCCAAGGACATACTTGACATAGTCCCGAATGACAGCATCGGTCAGCTCTGTCAGCGCTGCCGCTGTCTCTGGCTTGAAGTCGGAGTAGTCGAGATTCTTGCCAGAGTACAGCTTGAGACTCATATCAGACCCATCTGCATCGCCGCTGCTCTTCTGTTGCGACGTGCTCTCCCGCCAGTCCAGGACTCTATGCGCTACACGGGCACCCAGCTCGCGTCTCCGGCTTTCGCCGCTCTGGCCATGCTGCTCGGTGTGGTCGCTGTTGTGCGACTGTCCTTCCCACGTCGCATGGAGCACGACTCCGCCGACGACTCCAATAAGCACCAGGCCAACTCGGCCGAGTATCAGGTATGTCCCTGCTCCGAGGCCCACCAGACAGGCTCCGAGCGTCTCGTTGCTGGCCGTCGCCAAGAAGTGCAATGCGCGGTCGGTGAGTGCTCTGAGGTCGAGTGACGGCGGCTGATCTGCTTCTGCTTCTTTCTGGGGAACCGTCTCTGCTGCAACTTGGTCTATCATGTGACTGAGAGGCTCATCGGCGGTGGTGCTTGTGGCTGGCGCATCCGCGGTCGCTGCAACGGGGTCGCTCATGGTGGCTGCGCGCGCGCGTGCATGGAGCTTGGAGGTGCTCAGTCAGGACAGCAACGTGTGCGAAAGTCTATCAGTCAGCAAGGACAGCAAGGAGGAGCACAAGTGGCGTCTCCATTCGCTCGGGCTTCCCTGGGGTAATGGTCGTTTCACCGCTGACACCGGCCGTCGGCGAAACCTCAAGCGCCGATTGGTGAATGCATCAAAATTCCCTTTCCGTCATTCTCCAATTCGCATTCCACACCAGTCCGGACGCTGCATCATGGCGGCCGCACCCAACAACCCCGACACGCTCGAGCACGTACAGAAGTTCTGGGAAGCCAGGAAGCCTCGCAGTCCCATCTACCAGTTCCTGCTGGACGACATCAAGCTGACGCATGCCTCCAAAGGTGTTGTGCGCGCGCGACTCTTGCTGACCAAGAATCACGTCAACACACATGGTGGCATTCACGGCTCAGTGTCCGCCACGCTCATTGACTGGGTTGGCGGCATTGCCATTGCAGCGTGGGACAATCGCGACAAGGCTGGTGTGTCGACAGACATCCACATCTCGTACGTGAGCTCAGCCAAGGACGGCGACTGGATAGAGATCGAGGGCAAAGCCAGTAAGGTTGGCGGAACCCTGGCCTTCACCACTGCCACCATCTGGAAGCTTGTTGACGACCAGCCGGGGCCCGTTGTTGCTACGGGAAGCCACACCAAGTTTGTGAGGGTTTAGGTGAGGGAATCACGCTGTCTTCTTTGAGGTCTCGTCCGCGCTCCATGGACGATCGAACTCCACTCGGATTGCGAAGATTGACGACGCTTGAACTGGACGCCTCTGTGACAGCCTTTGGGCTCTGAGGTTTGAACGGTGATGGCGCCTACATACGTGTACAGCAGCAGATACATAGGTTGTCCATGTAATCACACTGTCTTCGATTGCGTCCTCAGACGACGTCTATGCTCAAACAACTGCAATAGTCCAAGCTGTATCTGAGATATACCATCGTCTTGAACGGCTGACGTGCACCTCCGCCAAACGCTTGATGCCGAGCAAATGGCGGCTGTTTATGCACGCGGCGCTCATGCATCAGAGCCAAGGAGATCTGGAGTGAGCCGCATCCGAGGCCCAAACACGACCCTGGTCTAGCTCCAACCCCAGCTTCTCTGACGTCTTGCCGCCAACGCGCGCAGCTTGAAACCACATTGCTCGCGCATGTCTTTGCCTCCTCACACAATTCATTGCATCGGTCTTTGTATGGCTCTAAACACCTAGCAACTGTCACTGCAGCATCGCCAAGGCCCACCAGTAAGTCGCATTCCGCTCAGTTCCGGCAGCCCTACGCAACTGCACAGTCTCTATGTCATCCCAACGGCTCCGCTGCTTCCGCTGCTTTCCACCTTTTTGCCTTCTTCCTTGCACGCTGCCTAAGCGCTGGTGGGGCCTTTGCTGTCAATCATCGACTCGCACGACGTCGATCTTCCGCATGCTTCCTTGGCCAGTCATTCACGCGGCACGCTCGATGGAGATTCGGAGTTTGGCAGCCTGCTCTGTGATTTTGTCAGCGCCGGCAACTTCGGCACTCGTCGCTGGCTGCTAGACCCCCTTGGTTGCTTTGTAGAACACTATGCTAATGGTATAGTGCCAATCATTCCGTACTTCCAGCATGGCGGCGTGCAAGTGCCGCTTGGGGAGCTCTTGCCGTCATGGCTCCCTTCGTCATCCATATCTTCGGTTGATGTTCCTGCGTACTCTTCGATAGCAGCATACACTTCCTCAACCCCCTCTGCGACTCCGGACGCTGCGGCGGGCGCTACCTACAAACACGTTCTCCCTACTATCGATATCCCTACGCGCCATCCTTTGAATGAACATACGTCTGGACAAGATTTCACATCTACTGCTGGCACTGGTGGCTCATCGAGCGACGTGGACGAGCAGATGAAGGGCAGGAAACCGGCCATTGCTGCCGCTGGGACATTCTTTGGCCTCTTTTCTTTTTCTCAGATATACCAGAATGTACTCTTCGATCGCATAACGCCGTGGTCAGAGCGCCTCGAAGAAAAGGCATGGGTTGCTTCGTCCGAGTCGTGGATCGACCGGAAAACATGCGACTGGTTCGGCATGTGCGGTCTGGCGCATTTGAACAAGTCAGGATGGACATCAAAGGGTAAGAAGCAAACACCGCTGGGCGGTGAGAAGACGAAGAAGATAGATCTAAGCAGCTTCAAGGAAGATGCTCGGATACTACCAGAAGACTACAACGAGAAGGAGGTGCTCGAAATCCCACAATACGTCCTGGACCATGCCCCTCTCATTCATCTCTACTCTGGGGAGAACTTCTGGCCGTGCGATATGGATGATCACTTGGTCCACACTACTCCTCACCTCAACTACACGCCGCTTCAGTCTTCAGATGACCACCCGAATCTCAGGAGTATGAACGAGCTGAACAGATGGGGTCGATTCGTATATTTGCAGAGTGATGACAATGTGGAGGACCGCCCCAAGTGGTTAGGTGGAAGCACCAACATACCTGCAATCCCTCGCGATGGCGACGAAAGCAGCGACGAGGACGAACATGACGCTGGTGGAGGGCGCTTCGACGAGGGTGGAGACGACAAGGCATCGTGGTGGCACGCAGGAGTCGGAGACACTGTAGACAGAGGTGGGATACGCCCTGGTTTCTCGTCACCTGAGCGCCTTATCCCGATTAGCACACCGGAGGGCGACAAACTTGTTGAGCCTGAAGAAGAGATCTGGCAACCGGAACTGATGAAGAACCGTCGTCGATTCGAGGGGAAGAAGGTTGTTGGGGGTCGAAGCGATGCGCCTGCAGTGCTGATCGTGGTACCCAAAGGCGATGGTGTGGTGGATGCTTTCTGGTTCTTCTTTTACAGTTACAATCTTGGAAACACGGTGTTCAATGTGCGCTTTGGAAACCACGTTGGCGATTGGGAGCACACAACTGTGCGATTCCATAACGGCGTCCCTAAAGCTGTCTTCTTCAGCGAACATGCGGCCGGCGAAGCTTACACATGGGATGCTGTGGAGAAACTTGGCCAGAGGGTAAGTCTAGCTTTACCAAAGTGAAGCTTGATCTAACGTACAGCAGCCCGTTGGATTCTCTGCGACTGGTACCCACGCCATGTACGCTACAGCAGGCGTTCACCCCTATGTGCTGCCCGGCGGCATCCTGCACGACGTAACCGACCGCGGCCCGCTCTGGGATCCTAGCATGAACATGTACTCGTACACGTACGATTACCAGCGCGACCACCTCGCTACATCCAATCTTACTCCTGAAGCACCTATAGGCTTCTTCTACTTTGCCGGTCACTGGGGAGACAAGTTTTATCCCCTCAGCGACCCAAGGCAGTACCGTTTCCTAGGACAATATCACTATGTCAACGGACCGCTGGGTCCAAGGTTCAAGAATCTCGGGAGACAGCAGATTTGTCAGGGCAACGGGGATTGCATCCTCAAAGACACCCTAGACAGCAAGCGCGCAAAGAAGATGAAGCGATACCCCAATATTGGAGAGGGCGAGAAGATAACAGAGGATGATGCGAAGAAGGCGTTTGGACCTGAGTACGACACTGCATCTTAGGCGTTGCATTACACGATATCCATGATTTACACGCTCATTTCACTATGTCCAGCGACTGCGGCTTGCTATTACTTGTTGAGATTGCTGGGTGGCGGGCTTTGGTGTATCATGGAGCGTTCACGTTTGGATTACCTCTACACAAGCAATCGAACATTTTCAACACCGATATGATCCGATGCCGTGACTCAGTGCAAGCAAAATCCTGCCATGCCCATGCGACTCTTACATAGCCAGATGAAAAAGTTCTGCAGTTTTGCTACGACGTTTGTCAAAACACCATGGAGGAGCCGCGGAGGGCAACTTAGGCGGGCGAGCTTCGCCGCAAGAGTGTTGTCATACAGCAGGGGACGTGGCTGACGTCTTGTCCACGTAACTTGAAGCTTATCCACACGAGAACAAATCTTCTCTCTGCACCTGGACGTTGATGGTCAGCGTGAGGGTCGAGAGATGAATAGTAGATGGTTAACACACGGTTCATGAGGCTTAGACGGCATGCCGGCCCGCGCTGTCAGCAGTATCAAGAACGCCGTGTCACCTACATGCCAGACGTCTATGTCAGGGACATGTTGCGGTCAAGACAATGATGTTCCGACACTTTTCTCTGATGCCTGCTTGTTCAAGAGGCTTGGTATACTGAACAGTCGTACCAGTGACGTCGTATCCAAGCAACAAGCAAACAGCAAGCAGAAGTGAGTTGCAACAGGGAAAGAGAAAATAGAGTTTCGCCGTGTCATTATGGGCTCATCTCACCATCCAGACCAGAAAGCACGTCGGTGCTGCGGCGGTGGTGCAATAGGGTATGCAGGTCGGCGGGGATCTATCTTTGACACCCCAGTCAGCCCTGAAAGCGCCGTATCTTATCAGCGGCGACCATTCCCCCAACCGCAGGTGTGACTGACTACACGCCATCACAGCCCAACTTCTTTCACGTAGCTTGCAAGTCTTGTGCTGCCTGCACCAACAGAAAGTGACAGCGTGTCCCCTTTCTTCTTGGACGATCTGCAGTCTTTGTTGTACCGCGACCTGCGCCTGACCATTTGTCCTGCTGAAACCGGTGGCTTGATCCACCTTAGCGCGTCGTCGTAGCATCATTACCCGTGGACCCCAAGTCTCCCCTCAATTCACCGCTCGACGAGCTCCGAAAGTCGCAGCGCGGCATGAAGTGCTCACGACAATAACGAAAGACTCTGTTTGCTCCCGGAGGCGTGCATTCCGCCGCCTCACGCCGATTCATTCACCCTGCGTGTACCGTTCATATACACCGCACCTGCCCAATACACCTCGTGCCTTGCTTCTCACACGTCAGAAGCGCCTTCCTATAACGCCACGACCACCCCCTCGACATTTGTCCCCAACTACAACAAACGATGGCATTTCGCCAACAACACCGTCCGCAAGCCTCTCGACAGTTATCTTTCCAGGCGCATGAGCCCACTGCGGCAGTCGCAACCAGCTCGCAGCAGCTAAAGCGACGTCTTGAAGAGTCGGAGGAATGGGTCCTCTTCTCACCGACCGCGCCTTCCACCACTGCCCGCACACATACTACCTCGACCGAACGCACGCCACGGACAGCTGGTCTGTCACGCTTCAGCGAGTTTGGCTTGCTGGACACTGCGGCCCGCTCAGACCAAGATGACGACAACGGCACGTTTCTCGGTACAGAGGAGGAGCTGGACAGCCTAGACGACGGGCTTCACGCTTTTCACGAACCTTCAGATCACGGACTGCCTGCCAGCAGGTTACAAGAGAGTGGCGACACAGTGCTGCCCAACCACGATGGACTGGGCTCTTTCCAGCCAGATGCCACTATGCAGGAGCACATGTGGCAGTTTGAGCGATCGCCACGTAGACGTGCTGCGCGACGGCGGTCGAGTGTGCAGCGACACTTTACCATCCTCGACGAGACAGATGAAGTCACGCAGGAGCAGGAGCGGCGGCAGCGCATCGAGAAGTGGCGGCTAGAGCAGAGCAAGGCTGTGCTGGAAGAGATTGAGAGAGAAACAAGAAGAAGACGACGGATGAGTATGGCTACATCTGCTCGCAGCCGCACCGATGTCGCAAGGCAGGACCTAGGGGGTTCTGTGTCTTCGACTGCGCGGACAGTAGCGAGCGAACAGAGCGAAGGGTCTGAAGAGGGCACCGAAAACATGTCGTTCTGGCAGCGGCTCACAACACGGGTGATTCGAGATCTCATTGGTCTCGACCAGGACACGCTTTCCGTCATCTTTGGCGAGACGCTGCCCGAGGAAGCAATGATGCCAAAGGTCGGCTCTCTATCCGTTTCTCCTGCGGACAGAATGCTGCAAGACGCAGTAGCAGACACCACGGCTCATCCCGGAGAGAATTGGCAGAAGCGCGTGCTAGAGCGCGTCGCGCAAGAGCTGGGGGTTCTTGTCCACCAACTCTCCGAGCATCCTGGCGCGTTCTCTACATATCAGCGCGCGCAGGAGGCTCCAGATTATGTAGGTTTACCGCCAACTATTGCGACCGATGTCGCGTCCTCGGACCCGACTAGCTCACGCCCCTCCGCCCCTTCACCCGCTTCGGTGCAATTCGCGGCCACATTCCCGACCCAACAAACAACACACACATACAGCGAGGCTTCACTATGGGGCATCGAGGAAGAGCCTGACGAGGTCGACGCGATGGACGCATCTCGCCCAGACCCAGCCGCTGCTGCGCAAGCCGACGCCGAGGAAACCACCCGAGAGCGGGAATATTGGGAGCGCGACCTCGACGTTAAGATGATCTTCAACTTCCTCGTCAAACGATTCACATCCCGCAGCTCGAGCATCTCACCTCCCGCAAGACCCACTCCAGCCTACACCACAGACGACGGCGCAGCGTCAGCCCGCCGCGCCGCCATGATCCGCCAAAACCACCCTTTGGTCAGCAGGACGACGGATAGAGGACTCCCGACGTCGTCCTCTCCACAGGCTAGGGAGGCGAGGCGTAGAGACTCGAGCACAACGTACCGCTCCCACTTCAACCCGCAGACGAACCTGCGGCACCGCGAGTTGCGCAGCAGCAGCAGTTGCGCGAGCCAGAGCACAAAGAAGAGCAAGCGCAGCGGCAGCTCGAACAGAAATTACTGGGATCTTGGTGGTAGTGTGGGCAGTGGAAGTGTGCTTGCGGGTGAGATTTAGATGATTTTTTTATACGACAATGACGATTCACGACCTACGGGCATTTGGCGCTTAGATTGAGCATGGGCATGGTTTGGTTCGGTTTGGCATGTAGCGGAGCATGGTGCAGTATACTTGTCTAGTATAGCATGGCGGTTTTTCTTTGGATATGAGCAGCACTATGCTTATAAGGGGCGATTCTTGTATCATATTTCTTGACTCTTGCTTGTATTGGTATACAGCTACAATTACGTTTGTTCGCACTCACTTGTTGTGTTCTCCTTTATTTAACTTCCATCACCTTCCCTCATGCGTTTCTTGTCCTCGTCTCTATGTAGTTAGATAAGGCAGCGGATTTTTGGAGCCCCAACATTGTCAACCTGTCTATGTTCAATTTCTGTGTGTAGAGATCCTTACACAAGACTCCAAAGCTTAGATTGCGCTGCAATGTTACTAGGTCTATAGGTGGTAGCAAACTTAGATAGTAAGGTGTATGGACGTTGCGGTGTGACAGGATGAGGAGGCTAGTGCTTGTTTGATGTTGACAGTGAAGGTGGAAGGAGCGACTAGGCTTGACAGGGTTAGAGGTGGGTCTGTGCCGCTGGTGTGCATCCCTTTACAATGTGCTTTCCTCCACTTTACTTCCATTGAACGTTTGTATGCCTTGATAAGGCCGTGTACCGGCAATTAAGTACGTTACATTTGTGTTGCTCATTGCTGCGATCAATCTGTCTCTGGGCGATACGCTTTGTATACCTGAATAGCCCCCTCGATGCTCTGCACTAATCCAAAGAACAGTGTCAGCCCAATGGCTACGATTGCGACCCAGGAGTTAAGCCATCGATCACCCTTCTTTCGGTCTTTCAATACCTTTAGTAGGGCCCTTGCTGGGGGCGTGGCTTCCTCTACCGCTTCCCTCAAAGACTCGAGTCGTTCTCCCCAAAACTGATAGCGCTCAAAACGCCGCGACGGGTGACCCGGTTTAAAGTAACCACACTTCACCAGCCCCTGGTCCATGTGTGTCTGGAGCGGGTGGTTTGCAAAGTCGTTCTGGAGCCACCTTTTTGTCTTGCGATCTGTGTCCGGCAACAGAAGGGTGAGGGTATCAAGAGTCTCTTGAACAAAATCATCTGGAAACATTGGACTACATATCAATCAGAGGAGTCTCTTGCATAAAGAAGAGGCCTGAGTTACATACCACTTTACGGCTTGCATTCGTCTGAGGAAAGCGACATGGTGGAACACACAAAGTTTCTTGTCCCTGTCCACCAGACGCAAATGGTCTACCAGATTATCTGTCGGTACAATCTCAATCCCTGAGATGCGTTCGATGTTGCGGCAAGTGAGATCCAGACCAACAACATCGATTTTGGGGTCTGCGACCAGGCCGGGTGAATCATTGAAATGATCATGTATGGCCTCACGCAGCGATCCCTTCGTCCAAGGAACAGCCAGCCTTCCAGATACCTCAGATGGTAACGATCCGATGTTAATCATAAGTAGTAAGCGCGCAGCGAGTCTCAGGGATCCGTCCAACATTCGTTGTTCATCAGCTAGCAGTCGCTGCTGCATAAGTGTTTGCCGAAGCTTGTGTCTGGCCCCATCTTCTGTTTGTTCGTCTTCAAGTAGATGCGCAGTCATTAGCAGATCGCTGTGTGTTCTGGTCGAGATGTTGCACTGATCTACCAATGCCACGCTACACTCGCGTGTATAGTATGCAAAGTAAGCATCCCATTCACGACTATCGAAACTCAAAGTACTCGGTGTTCGATTCCTCCAAAGCCGAAGTACTATCTCAGCTCTGGCATCAAAGGCAACAGGCTGATGCACGGCTTCATCGAGAGAACATTTGCTATGCGACATTTTTTGGGCAGAATTCAAGATACAAAACAGGTTTTGGCGCGTTCGCAGTTTCCAAAGTCTCGACCCTGTTCGTTTTATGCAGCATACCACCGATATGCACCGCCCTGTTGCGTGGCTTGCATATTCCGGTGGTCTATCGTTGAAGCTCCAATAACGACAACTCTTGGCACACCAGCACAACACAGCTTGTAGCTCAGCCTCCACACTTCTCAGGCCCCTCTGCCGATCTTCTTTGGCTGCCAACACATCGTTGTCGTGTCTTGTAACACCACTCTTCTTTCCCTTCCTGCCTTCAATTGTGTCTGGGGCGAACGAGACTCATCTCCAGTTTCGAACTGTACCCTCCTTCTCGGTTCATGTCGATATGAAAAAATCCAATCACAGAGCGCGGTTCTGGAGAAAAGCGCCGAAGCATTACCCGGACGCTCCCGCTAGCCTAGGGGACGAAGTTGGTTTCTTCCACGATCGATATTGGTGGTACTCGACTGGACACGTTCAGGAGCAGTTTCAGAGAGTCGAGTGTGACATCCAGGAACAACTTCGCATTCTGTTCGCTGACACCTACTCCGAAATTGTCTATTTCCGCCTGTACATGATAGGTCGATCCCCCGACACGGCTATACCTACTATCATGTTTTTCTGTCCCAACAAAGAACCGCGCAAAAAAGCTAAAAAGACAATCGATTGCGGAGGTATTCTGGATAAGTTACCTGGCTTTCGAACTGGTCACCAGTCTAGTCAGCCCAGAGTCGGAACGCTTATCCAGCCAGCTACGAAAAGTGAGGCGAATTCCCGCAAAGATTCGATCGAGATTACTCGTGAAGTCTACTTTGACCCCTCAACACCGATTGAACGGACTGTTCTACCTATATTCATCAAACATGGTTCGTCATGGCGCAGGGCTTCTGCAAACAGTGTCTTTGAAGGGCAAAAGCGCGTACTCCTGTCGGTTTCGCACGTCTTTCTGGATGACAAAACACTGGCAGAGGTACCCTCCGTCGACTCTCACAGGGATTTCGATCTTGGAAGTGGAAGCGAGAACGAAGATGAGGACGAAATTGTCGAGATCACGTCACGAGCTAGTGTCAGCTTGGCAGAGGATAACTCAGATGCTACGGACTCGACGTCTCTCGAGTCGGGCTCATCGACACAAATGACGGGACGAGTCTCGGAAAGCCTGGATCTTGGTTACGACAACGAAGGTTCAAATCCACTTGATTCACTGTGGGTTCCTAACATGAGACTTCAAACCACATCAACTCAACACAACAACTTGGAGTATTTGGGCTACCTCACTAGATACTCTCCGAATTTGGACTGGGCCGTAGTTGACATAATAAGCTCAAAGGTCAACTTGGCATTGCAAGATAAAACGCGAAGCGATGCTGTTGTCGAGCAAAAGCACTCTGACGTTGACACCCGCTCGGTTATTGTGCACACCTCAAACAGCTCGATATCAGGCAGAGTCTCTGGTGAGGCAGTGTACATGCGATTGCCGCACAGTACCACTTTCGAAAAGGTTTACCAAGTTGATCTCAGAATGGCTCTTGACTGGGGTGACTGCGGATCTGTCGTGACCCTTGCAGGAGCGTCTGAGCCGTATGGCTACATCGTCGCTAGCTCTCCAGACAAGAGAATAGCTTATGTAACACCGGCAGCGAAGGTTCTCGCAGAATCGGGGACACGGTGGGATTCAGGGGGAAGAGCCGTTGATGATCTATCATCTGACTGCAACAATGGGGATGGTCAGTAGTCCCGGTGGAAACTTTACCATTGCATTTCACATTCATGTACTAATAAAAAGTAGTGGCCAAGAAGACTATTCTGTACGACAACAGTGGAGTGGACCAAGCTATGCACTCACAAGAGTTTGCTTCAGTAAGTACAGGACCCAGTACTGAACCAAGACTTCACACAGAGTCCCTAGGAACACCGGATCATCTCAGAGCGCGCTCCACGCAGGAGTATGGCGAGACCCTAGATGCTACTCATCAACCAGACTTACAAGAGGAGCAAAAATGGCCAGCACAGTCTGTGCTCGACGACTACGTTCCGGCGAACCCAGGTTTACACCGCTTGCGCACCAGATCGCCGTTTGACAGCAACGTCGATCTGAAATGGCAAGAGAGAAATCTTCTTAGTTTAGGTACGTTGACGATTCTGCCTCTCTTGTATCAGGTCGCACCCTGAGCTGAAATCCACTGATCGTGTTACAAGATGGCGGCGGTATACGCGGATATTGGAGCCTACTCATGCTGAAAAAATTGATGGAAGCAATTGGCGAAGAAGAGAAGGCTGCCGCTGATAGGCACAACGACGAATTGCCCCCTGACGCTTCTTGCCGTCAAACACACGTCGACAGCTTCTGGCCTCAAGATTTTCCGTCGAATGTCACGCACACCGTGGAGTCCAACAAAGTCACTCATAAGCCCCCACGAGCTGACCAGAAGTTCCTCCCCGTCCATTACTTCGACTTAATTTGTGGTTCGAGTACCGGAGGGTATGCATCTCTATCCGAACGTCAGACAGGACTAATACTAACAATATCTATTCAGACTTATTGCTATCATGCTCGGCAGATTACGAATGACCGTCGCAGATTGCCTCGACGAGTACGAGATCATGTCACAGCGTATCTTTAGCAAGCCTAGATGGCCATCGCAGCGCAACATGACAACTATGCCATGGCCAAGGTACAGCGCCCGTAGCGTGGAGAAGGCTTTTAAAGACGTGGCAGAACGACGCTGCGGGTTGGATGTCGCTGGAACTAATAATTCCAAAGCTCTGACTTTCCCAACAATGGAGGGTACATGTCATGTGTTGAGTGCCATCTGCCATCGTTTGTGAGAATCTTACTAACACAAAAACAGTTTTGTCACTACTGCGAGAAATTCTGTAGGCCGCAGAGGCGTGGTAGCGCGCACCAGGCATATAATCCGGTCCTACGACGACAGTATGCCACCCCTAACAAGGACTGGAGCCTCAGCAGCTAGAAATACATCCGACAAAGAACCTCAGGAGGCAATGGAAATTTGGCAAGTCGCTCGTGCGGCAACAGCTGCGCCTTTCTACTTCAAGCCACTAAAACTCGAAGACCCCAAGGTACCGAAGCGGAGAAGATACTTCTCCGACGGAGGCTTTGGATCGGAAAACAATCCATGTTACCTCGGCATCCGAGAACTCCAAACACTACATGGTCATGATAGCCACAACAATGGTGGCGTTGGTGTAGTTGTGAGCATTGGTACCGCCAGAGCCGACCGCTCTTCCACCAGCAATAACCTCTCCGTCAACAATGTACATGAAGCATTTGAATACCTGAAACTGAAGGACTATTGGCGGTTCGATGACAACTGTGGCCTCCACGTCAAACTCGATGAGTGGAAACCCAACGGCTGGTTCACGTCTGGCAACAGATCTGGCTCTACGACCCTCGCAACCATTACTAACGCTTTCAATGCTTGGGCAACCCAGATAGACAACATGAAAGCGCTCAAAGCATGCGCATCAGACCTAGTGGCAAGACGCAGGACCCGCATTCACAACTCTTCCCGGTGGGCGCGATACGCAGCAGGAGCCAATCGATTCCAGTGCAAACATCCTGAATGCGTGGAACTCTGTTGCAATTCTCGCCATGAATTCAACGTTCACTTCGAAGCTACGCATCAAGGCGAGCCATACGCATCTGAATTTTGCGAGCCCATGTGTACACGCTGGCAACATCCTCCAAAGAAAGCATCGTAGATTACGTTGCTTGCTTCATTCTTCTGCTGGTTCTCTTCCTGGCGCTCGGTGGACTGAATGTATTTTTCGGTTAGATCATTTGCATTCTCGTTATGTACATCAAAGGGCGCTGGTGCAGATTTTACTATTCTTAGTGTTCTCGCGCATCGCAATCAATATGATTACTTCGATATCCACTTAAATATGGTTCAAAGCATTAGGCCCCAACAAGCGTGGAACCTGATGTTAAGGTCCTCGTTACCAGGGCTGACCAACTCACAGATTTGTTTTACAGGTACGACACGTGAGTACGTGATAATTTCAAGTCCTGACCATGAAATTAGATACGTTCTTGGACGTCGCTTATCTTAGCAAAGTCATGCCCACGGGGTGCCCGACGTCCTGATATATGCTGATGTGATCGTCTTCACGGCAGTCCGCCTTCTCGAGGAGCCCTGATTGATGGGTGATCGAGCTTGTGCCATGCGGATTCACCGCAAACCCAGCTCACATAGTCCCAAGGAGCGAAGATGAGCAAGGCGCCGGGAGAAAAGACCCTCTTGGAATGTCTAGCCTCTTTCGAGCCATGCTGAGCCGGTATGCCACCACATTGTGAAGATCATGTTTCTCTGTATCTGAAAATGGATCTTGGGTGTCGACTTCCAGGAGTTGACCAAACCCAGGCAGCCCGAAATTCGCATAACCTCCGTTCGCCGCAACAATGGTTAACTCTGCGCTTGCGTATATGTGGCCCATGGCTCCAAGAACATGATTCAATCTATCAGACTCAAGGTCTTGGATAATACATAGGCGGTCGACCCATAGGTGTCTTTCACCTAGCGCTATTGTCCAGGAAATAGCGTCGCGGATAGTATGGGGCAAAGCCACACGCTGAATAGCTCCCGGTTCCAAGTAGATTCCAACGCTCGCTTGTGTCAATCTGATTGTTGATACCCTACCCCACACGTATGAAAGCGTGATATATTTTGTTGATACATCTGCTTCCACGATACAATTCAGCTCAGTGTCAATGAGAAGAAGGTTCTCCAAATAATTCCGAAGATCTTCTCGATGGCCATCATTACAACGTGGGCCATGGAGATCTTGACATTTCTGTCGCCACTGCCGGATTTGCTCTTTGTTTATGTCATTTCGAAATGCGCCGCGAAATTGAAACTGTTGCCAAGATTCCCAAGACAGAGGTTCGTTAGCAGCACCCTCCATGGCTGTGTTGAGGTTTTATTGTTTGCGAAATTCGTTTATCAAGAATCGGATAACGAACGAGCAAAACGATGATGAGTGGTACGATACAACAAAGTGGTTTGAACGAGGATTTGTGAGAGGTCGCCAAGCCGTGTCTGCCTAAGCAATAGTGGCTGTGAAATGTACAGCAAGGCTGAGCCGTGATCACTAGGCCTTCTGTACATAAGAGCTCGAAAAAGGCAACCCACGCGAACACCAAAACGAGCCACTCCCTCAGCTGGACGCTACTATGTCGATGACTAATTCTGCGTTCATACCGGTGATAGTATCTTGTATCGTATTATCATATTCGCCAGGCGTTGAAAACTTCTGTCCCTCGATAGAGCAAGATTAAAACTTTGTATCACAATGTAGCCGACCGCCTCGAATAAGACATGCCCAGGATATGCTAGAACGCTGACCTCCAAAACAAGCTCAGGACGCATACCACCAAAACTCCGCCCATCAACAAATATGCCCTCTTCCTGTACCGCTTGCTGGCCACTTTGTAGACCCCACTCCGCATGCAATGATTCACTCAATGTGTGTCTTGGCATAGTTGTCTTGGCTAACACAAAACTTAATCTTGTCAGCTGATTGCAACAGTGCTCGGCATGCTGTGTTCTGCGCTGATTTCAAAAACAATACACAGTACAGCAATCAAAATCCATCATCCCCACGCAGTTGCAGAGAGAAACAGATTCGCTAGTAGTTACCTACTTAACTACCAATTTGCCAGTACGTTGCTTAAATAAGGTTGAGCGAACGGGAAGCCTTGTCTTCAATGTCCTATGGTTGTGTGTGGAAGACTGCTGAGATTGGTCAAAGCATAACCTGAACATCGGAAGGATTCTTTCATGACCATCCCCTTCTACTTCACGCTTGTCTACAACAATGATCCATGGAGCATTTTTGCCCCTGAGGCGCATTGATCATACAGATTTTCATGATGACCTTTTCTATGGCCACCAGAAGTGTCGTGGTGCTTGTCGTACTAGAACTCCGAGTAGAGGCATGTGTATACGATTTCATGTAGACGGATGCCTAGTTGGTCAATCACAGATAAGGTGCTCTTTGAGGCGTGTCGTT
The DNA here is from genome assembly GCA_027946375.1 of Neodidymelliopsis sp. IMI 364377. NCBI lineage: Eukaryota > Fungi > Ascomycota > Dothideomycetes > Pleosporales > Didymellaceae > Neodidymelliopsis > Neodidymelliopsis sp. IMI 364377. Next base: position 17,392 of record JAPEUT010000282.1, read on the forward strand.
TCATCACAATGAGCTGGAAGGAACAACAACGTGACTCGGTTCTTTCTGACACGTACAGTACGAACCAAACACACTTCAAGCTGGGGTGTTTGCTGTAGAATTGTCTAGTTCTAGAGCAATAAGACGCTCTCCCAAGCCTTCGCCCAGAGTCTATACCACGGACGAGCCAATGCTTCACCATTCATGTATCCTTGAACTGCATTACGCTGCGTTAGCCGGCTCTTATTGAGTTTACACGTGTCTAGTCGCTCACTATAGGCTTCGCCGACCACAGCGAACTTGTCTTCCCTAGGTCGCAGTACGATCGGGAAATTGCAACCCGAGATGATGGAAACCACGTCGCTGGGTTAAGCATTTACTGGTCCGATTCCAATGTGTCCATGTCTTGTTATGAACAGTCGGCGCTGCCGCATAATGTTTGTCATGGTCGATCTCCGTTTTCCCTTCTCTATCCCGCCCCCTCCAGCAAGCGTCATGAGTAGGATCGAAGAGCCTTGTGCATCAGTAGTGTTTTCTCTTTGTTTTGACTCCCTCCGTCGTGTCTTGCTTGATACGAACTTGGATCGAAGAACAAAGTCAAAGCACTGATTTGTAAAATCGTCGTCTGGCAACTCACCAATATCTGCTTTGCAAACCTCTGCGATGCTGTCGAATTCCTTTCCCAACACTGTAAGCACGCTCAGATCGTCACTGAATGAAGCGAACGCCTCGGAGTTGCCACCAGCACGGTACCCATGCCCACGAAGCACCACCATATCCATAGACCCCGAGAAAAATAGCTTCATCATCAGGTGGCGATTGACAAGCAGAGTCGGCTTCTTCGCATTGGCCTCGCATCGCCAATCTGGCACCCAGGACGGCAAGCTGTCATCACCATCGACACCGCTCGCGGCAAGTAAAATATCCATCTGGCCCTGCCTAACCATGATATCGCGCGCAACTTCTCGGTACACCTGTACCATAGACTTGCCATAATTAGGTGCCATGGAAATGTTGTCAGTCTCGCCAACCAAAGCTAGCATAGCAAACACCTTGTCCCTTGGGTCAGTGGACGCACGATCCCAGGTGTTCCAGAGCAGCGACGACAGCGTGCTACCATTCACCCTTGCCTTAGTAAGATGTATCGCCAGTGTGTACCGTCGCCGCAGCATCTGCCACTGCGAATCTCTCTTGGTACCTTTTACAGAATCCCCCATATCATCCCACGCCTCTGAGTAATCCATCGCTTTTTGGAGAGTCTTCCATTTGATTGTCGTGGCGCCACACTGGAGTACGGCATCTGATGCACTCCATACCTCCTGCACGATCCAGGTCCGTCCCCACCACGGGCGAGCAAGTAGTTCATCCAAGGCCTGCCATTGATACTCCCATTCGTTCCCGAAATACTGCTCACGAGAATTGCCGTCCATGTTGTATAGTACGGGAAAACCTGTAACGGTGAAATCGTTCTTTGTGGCTAGTGCGGTGGCGATGGCTTCTCCATACTCTTGCCATCTATCCGCGTATGCTGTTCGTCGCCTGAGTAGGTTACATCGGCGCCAGAGTGAGGCGAGTAATCTCAGGAGATGGTTCTTCAGCTTCGCCCATGAAGTCATACTGTTGGCTTGATCTGCAGCATCGTGCAAGGGTCCGTCAGAGCGCAAAGATGGTGGTCTCTCGTTAGCTTCAATATCCGACGAAGTGACATGAGAGGAGATCGTTTCATTACACGGGTCCATACTCGCACACTCAGTTCTTATATCCGCTTCTTCATCACCATCATTTGATGTGGAAGGGGATCCTTCGGGGAATGACCACTGATGCTGTTCCTCTCCAGGGCCTAGTTCAGAGCTCGTGTCGCTAGCCATCCTGCCTCGGTCGCTTCTCCATATGCCTCGATCCGAATTCTTCTTGGCCATAGCCATCGTTTTCAGAAACGCCATGGCCTGATCGCTCGATTCTGTTGCCGGTCCAAGCCACACGTTGACACGTGTCGCATTCTGGTATATCTTCCTCATGATACCAACCTGGGCACTGCGCTCAACAACGTCTGTCTGATTGATAGAGATGGCGTCGATCCATATCCTGCGCTCTTGCGATGCGTGACGCAGATGCTCGAGTGCAATGTACAGGGTGGAGCTGACCAGGAATGAAGAACCGTTGAGCGTGATGGGCTGGTCACGATCATTTATTCCCCACGCATACGATAGGCACTCGTATTTTACGTCCGAGTCCAAGTCGGCATGCTCGAGTTCAAGTTTCATTGTTGCGTCCCGCTCATTAGGAAGAATCGTAACAATGCGGAGCTGACTTGGCTCAGATAGGGGCTGATATTCATAAATCGGGAGCTCCATGACTAGATAGCAGCAGCTTCGTCGAGACAGCCTTGTCGGGATTTTCGTTCCTTAGTCAACTTCTAGTAGGAGATTCGGATATTCGTAAGATATAAGTCGCGTAGTAATTCCATCCGAATGATGCATGTGTGGTGAGAAGTTGCTGTTCGGATATAGGCGCGAACTTGGGCTTCACTCGTCAGCACTACCAGGATGTCCAGCCAACGAGCTAGCCCGCTTAGACATTAACGAATCTTCAACACACAACAATTTAGCTTGCGGGCGATCAGCCGGAACAGGCAGGTACCCTATCTGCACTTGGACTCTACTATCCCCTGTTCTCTGACCTCTAATTATAGAACAAAGTCTGCTTGGAAGACAAATTACTAAGTAGCTGTAGGTGGATAACTACTACTTCTACTCAATTAATGATCTGGTAGTTTGATATGTTCTTACTATTGTGTGATTAGAGATATAGTTCTTTGATTGGTACTGACTTGACGTCAAAGTAATGCCCGCATAATAGGTATCTGTGTCTGCGCCTTATCCGAAACATCTTCCAAACACTGCGGTATCGTAGCATCTACACAAATCATAATTGGAGCCCAATCGCGATCGAGCCACAGTAGTGATACACCTGCTCACACAATGTCTCACACCACATGGCACGTAGAACACCCTTCTCATGAAGTGTCACATAGTTGAAGCAGACGTGGTGGGTTCGTCGCCATAGGGTAGATATACATTAGCTTTTTATTAGCCCTCAGCATGGAGGAACCCCAGTGCCTCAGTATAGTCTCCCTCTCCTAGCCTCCAACTCCTGGGGTGCGTTGTTTGTCGATAATTCCACACGTTCACCTTCGCTCAACTGCCCAACGCCGTTGTCTGTGTGCAACTCATGCGCGTAGGCATATGTGTCATATTTCTGCTCCTGTAGTACATCCGTGTGCGGTGCGCTTCCGTCTGCTGGTCCATACCTTCGGTCTTTCAACTTTCTTGACCTGAGTAGTAGCAAGGCGCCTGCGGCCGCCAGAATTACGAGGACTACTACACCGATCCCGATACCAGCTTTTGCACCTGTGCTCAGACCTCCTGGCGTAGTATCTTGCTTTGCGGAAGACGATGTCTCAGGCGGGGAGGTTGATGGCATTGAAGTCGAAGAAGAGGCCCGGGAAGAGGTGGAGAAAGAGATCGAGGGGGAGGGCGTTGATGAGGCCATAGTCGATGTCAGGCCCACGGTTGCCGCAAGTTTGATGATGTTTTTCTCATCATCACAACAGCTCTGATCTCCGCAGCACCATTTCTCCCCTCCACAATTGAAAACTCCTGCGTTACCATAGCCATCGTTGGCGGAATACTGTACTCTCATAAGCGATATCCTTACGTGAATCATGCAGCGACATACCTCTGGTTTATCACAGACGTCCGCAAGACAATATGGGCTGCCCCATGTTTGGTCTGTACAGCCCTGTCTTGACCAAACCTGCTGACCATAATTTGTGGTGTCATAGGCCGCATAGTTCTGGCAAAGACCGTTGTCCATACACACGTCGTTTGCGATACCAACGTGTCCAGCGCCGCTATGATTGGTCATACAGCATGCGGAATATTTCGTTGCGTTGTTGCATGGTTGGAAAGCCACATCAACGAGGAGGGTGCCGTTATGGCTATAACAGTAGCCGACCGCGCTAGCAATTTGCGTAGCTGCGAGAAAGAGATGGAGAAACATCACGAAGTACGAGGAACGTTATGAAGGAGTGACAGAAGAGAACATGGGTTTTAAGGGTGAAGATCAGCAATCTAAAGGATGATGTGCTGACTGTTCCTTCGATCCCAAGATCACACACGGTAAGCGCCTGCGAGAGTCCGTGCTCTACAACTTTACCCCCAACAAGCAGAAGCGGAGGATACTTCAAAATTTGGCAGAGACATGTCGCTGGGTACTGACAATTAAATTTCAACGCATTAAGGTCTTGTGGCTGCTGTGCTAGACGTCGAAGGCGCTTAATAGGGCTAGCAAGACACCTCATGTGCTAGTCCAATCGGAGGTGTTCACAAGCAGTACGAGGCTACTGCTTCTTACCACGTCCCACGGACCAGGTCTGTTCAATAATGTTAAATAATCCTCTGCGGAAGAGTTTACAGCTGCTCTATGATCTGCCGTGAGGGAATGCATTGCTTGATGCAGAGTGTGGTGTATTGGTGATCGTCTCTGTGAGCCTCAACGGCTCTGTGAGGCCCTATCCTAGTCGCACCAGCCCCTATGACCCATTGAGACAGCTCCGCCCCACACTGCGCTCAGATGGCTCCTTCGCAGGGTAGGGCCTCCCATGTGCTAGCTCGGGCGCGTAGCGGGCGCGGCCGGTTCTCGTTGAGCGATGTGCGAGCCGAAGTCCCGTACCTATCATAGCTCTGATCGGTAGCAAGTCGCGCTCCTTAAGTTGTTTAATGTACACTAGAGTTCCTGCTCATGCTGTAGGAGGAGAGCGCGTCCATTTGCAGTCTTGATGTTGCGCGAAGTCGCAACGTACTGGTGCCGCTGAGTCAAAGCTGACCGCACAACTCTGTACTCTTTTACAATCTGCATGTTGTTTAGCTGTTCGCCTGACTTGAAGGCGTCGCTAGCTGTAAGCGCAGCCGAGATTACCGGTAGGTTGATATTGATGGAGTTGTTGTGGAGCGCTCGCCTGTGGGGTACCGGCACGTTAGCACGTCTAAAGTTCTTAACACAGCAGAACTGTTCGTTTGCACAGGAAAATAGCAAGCCATATATCTGTTTAAGGTCATGCACTAATCGTTTAGTTTTTGTACTAATATCTACTACTGACGGCTCTGCTATCCAGCTCCATTACATCGTACCGGTTTACGGGAAGTTCCTGGGGTCCTGCTGACACTATGCTATACGTAGGCAACTTCACGTCTACCGTCTGCAACTCTGGTTCCTGTGCGATCTCTGTTGCGGCGCCGCCTGATTCTCGTCTTCGATACAAAAAAAAGCCAATGACGCCCAATATGGCAATACCTCCCACCGCACCCACAGCTATCCCACCCATTGCGCCGCCTGACAGCTTTGGCCCTTCCAGCTTTGACCCTTGGTTTTGTGGTGGAGGTGTGACGGAAGATGTGGGCAAGGATGTAGCGCTAGATGAGCCGTCCGTAGAGTTCGCGCAGAAATCACTGACAAGGTTGTTCTGTTTATCCACTACGACGATATCGGAAGTCTTCAATCCTGTATTCGCTTGCCAGACAGAGAACCTCCCAGCTTCGTGATTGACCATTACGTAGGCCGAGCTCATGAACAGTCGGCCAAGGACTGGTAAATCATTGCCATTGCTGGATTGAAGGAGATTGATAACGACGTTGCGGACCGATGTATTCGTCTGAACTGCGCCGTCAGAGGCGATGTACGTGTCGGGAACGACTAGTTCGGTGTTGGGAATCTTTACGGAGATGCTATTTTGAAGCTTTATTGTCAGTCCACCGTAGTAACTATATTATGATCATTAGCCGTATATTTTTCAAAGGGAATCGCTACGGCACCTACACATTTTTTGGGTCAAAAAGCATTGTGAAGTAATTGATACCGAAACTTCTCGCCTCACTCTTATTATCTGGTGACGTTCCGCCCGCAAGCGACCAAAAGCTGTCGTAGTAGTTCAGTGGAAGGGACATGAGCCCTGCAAAACTGGGGCTGATGCACGATTGTATCGCCGCTGATTGCGATCCCATGAAGATGCTCATATCGGTTCCGTTCGGCCAGTTCAGAAGGATGTCGCTGATCGTTACTACCATGCCCGTCCCACACCTACTGCCCTGAAACAACGGTGCTGTAAAGTTGTCGTTTTGATCCGCTATCAATGATTTGTCCAGACCACCAAGAACCAGTGACCCGCTAGTCTGCTTTTCCGCGGGACCACCGGTCAGTCCCCAAGATATGGAGTATGCTTTTGTACCTATATCACCGGCAGATACAAGCGCTCGCATAAAGGATGAATTTCTACCTAAGTCAAGCTGAGATTGGCTGGTGAACGCTTGGTTAAGATCCTGTTTTGGAACGCCAAATCCGAATGAAGACAGTGAGGTGTTGCTGCCAAAGCTAAGAGTATCTTCCGTCCAGTCCGCTTCGAAGCCATCACTATCCTTTCGATTACCGATCGATTTGTTCATAGAGGATTTTGATGTGTCGTACGCGCCGCCACGAAATGTCACGCATGCTTCGGATGAGTAAACGTCTGTACAGAATCCATCTGTTCCGTAGATGCAGGTCTCGTTGTAATCACTATGCGCGGTGTTAGTTAGCTATGTCGAATCTCCAAGCTCGTCGAGATCTTAGTACATTCTGTCAACCCAAACGTGTATCCAAACGACCGATTATATCGAAATCCTTGACTTGAACTGCGAGACTTACCTACTAGCGAAGAATGAGATGTTCTGTTCGTTAGAGCCGACGGTCATAGAAATTCCCCTTACAGAGGCTCCGTTGGCCAGGGATACATTCTGGATGGGTGCCACAATAGGTCGTGGCTGGCACTGGCTCTTCACAAAAGTCACGAAGTGTAAACCTCCCAAAACCAGTGATAGCAGGCCTGTCGATGGCCCCATTGCAATACAAGTTGAAGGTGATGACAAAAGGAAGGACTAAAGAGCTAAGTACTGCTGGTGTAGAGAAACAATAAGGCAATGAGGCGGACTCAGGCAATAGCTTTTAAATGAGCGGCGTAGCATATTCGTTCGATTTCGGTGTTGTAGGTACTACAGTCAAGAAGTGCCCTGCTGCATCGCAATCGCCTATAGGGTTAGCGTCAGCCGCATAATCACCAACCAGCGAACGCCACTCAGCGCCGACCTGGAGCATTCGGCAATATTGTGGATTAGTCCCCAATTCCCTTGTATGTACCTTAATAATAGCTGAGCTGTGCCGCGATGCTACATCACTAGGCTGCGGGCTGCGATGAACGCTTCCTTCGTTCGTTACAAGAGGCGCTCGCGCCTCCTTCTGAGTCTAGGCCGCGCGCGACCCAGTTACTCTTCACCTTCTGGTAACCGGCTTTTTCATTAGGCATCTTGTGTTATCTACACACGTGTGCACGAGACAAAACCTGACCCTCCACGGTATCTTATTTCAACAAATTTCTGGAAGGATCTGTCACATGTCCAGTTCAATCGCTTTGCGAGTGTCCCGCCACCCACTTGCCGTTCAGCGATGATGCGTTCCCGCAGGAAGGTTGAATTCGTGGTGGTAGCAGTGTTCATACTTTGTGCATGGTTCCTCTTTGACGCCAACTTCAATGATATTCAAGAAAAACACGTCGAGACCAGCGTTACGGAGAAGCCATGGCGACATGAGGCAACGGAAGCAGATGAAGAGCCAAAGATGCTTGGGCAGGAAATTGTGCATGGCGGCACGTATGAGGAATCATCGACCTCCACCGTCCCTCAACATACAAGCACACGAACGCAAAATACTGCGGTCGCAACACCTAGCCCATCGCTACCCGATCGCGTTGTGGTGATGGCAAAACTTCCTACAGACGACACACACTGGGTACATACCGACCTGCAAGACTGGCAATCTGCCATCTACGACATCGATACCGAAACTCCACACAACACGTCGACCCTGGACCCGCTCACTAATAGCACACTACGTACCCTTCGCAACAAAGGAATGGAAGCAAATGCGTACCTCGCATATATTGTGCAGAATTACAACAACCTCCCTTCAACGATCGCATTCATTCATCCGCACAAAGACGGCTACCCGGCCGCCTGGCACACCGACAACAATGAGCATTCCAACGTGGTCTCTCTGCAAACCCTCAATATCAACTTCATCCAGAGCATCGGCTACGCGAATTTGCGTTGCGTTAACGATCCCGGCTGTCCGCACGAAGTGATGCCGTTCCGAAACCCGCCTGAGGATCATCGAACAATTGAAGCAGCGATGCCGGATGCGTGGCGAAACTTGTTCGACAATACGGATGTACCACAGATACTAGCGACCCCTTGCTGTGCGCAGTTTGCCGTGTCGAGCAAGCAAGTACAGAAGCGGCCGCTGGATGCATACAAAAAGTATTATACGTGGTTGATGGAAACTCCACTGAAGGATGAAACAAGTGGACGGGTATTTGAGTATCTTTGGCACATTTTGTTTGGTCAGGACCCCGTTTAGTAAGTACTCGATGATTTAGAAATAGGTCGCGCGGCTGCTAACTTTGATAAGCTGTCCCGCATACGAGAAGTGCTATTGCGATGTGTATAATAGATGTTGAAGACGCTCTGGCATGAGAATATAGAGTCTATGAAGTATGAGCAGAATATTGGCTTGTTCATGTCCTTCAGTATGGTGTTGCCCGCCATAGAAGTATAGGAGAAGTTTTGATGATCGATAAGAACATGTAGCTACCTGCAATTCATGGCTTCAGGATTTCCGATGAAAACTCTGGCTATAGTTTTCCGCTCACGATAATGATGTAGAGAGTTTTTCTTGGTGATGCGGTAAGGTGCAGCCAATCGGACCCAAATTATCGCGCGCGTCTTTATTAGGCGCGTAGCGGGCGTCAATCCTCCGAGACGTGACATTGCCAGAACATCAATTTTTGCTACACAGAAGCACTGGGCTCATGGAATACTCATATAGTGATCTCTTTGCAACCCAGCAATGCTCCCAGTATTCTCCTTTCTGTTGCGATCAAGTAGACAGTCGTGCTTATCTCGTTCTTCTACTAATACCCAACTCACTACTTTAAACACAAGTTGTCGCAGTCCAGCGAGGAGAGGGCTATCGACAGTTTCAAAGGTTTCTAATGCAATCTACGAGCCGATTGAGGATATCGAGCCGTTCGAGCGATACAATGCTGGAGGCTATTACCCAGTGCGGATTGGCGACCAATTCTGTTCGTCTCGTTATCGCATTGTACACAAGCTGGGCTATGGGACTTTTTCCACCACATGGCTAGCATATGACGAACGTTTGGCCCAATACGTCGCAATCAAATTCGCGGTGTCGGAACCCGAACGTCGATTCGAGGGTGCCATACTGAGACTTGTGCGGGCCGAAGGGCGCATCGAGAAAGCGGATGCCGGCATTGCTATGATACCAGAGATGTTGGACGAATTTGAAGTGGAAGGCCCGGAAATTCAGGGCTCAAGGAAAAGACATCACTGCCTTGTCACAACACCAGCAAGAATGAGTATCCCAGAAGCGCGAGAGGCATCACATAGTCGGTTGTTTTAGCCCACGGTAGCTCGCGCCATTGCTGCTCAGCTTATCCAAGCCGTCGCTTTCTTGCACTCTCGAGGTGTTGTTCACGCAGGTAGGTGACTTGGCTGGATGAGCTGAAGTCTCACCCCGTCCTGCTGATCACAACTCCAGATCTTCATGAGGCCAATCTCCTTTTGCGCCTGCCCGATGCGATGGATAACACTACTCCGGATCAGCTCTACCAAAGTTATGGGCAACCAGAGCTCGAACCAATAAAACGAATGGACGGACAGCCCTTGGATCAGTGGGTGCCTGCGCATGGTGTCGTGTCAATTTGGTTTGGAGATGCGAGCGACACTATCTCGCTCTCCGACTCGCGCATTCTCTTAAATGACTTCAGCGAATCCTTCCATCCAGCAGTTGACTCAAGGCAATCTTCTCACACACCTTTCGTGTTACGATCCCCAGAGATGTTCTTAGAGCCGACATCGCAAGTTTCGTTCCCTGCTGAGATTTGGAGTCTCGCATGTGCAGTCTTCACTATCATGGGTCAGCGACCCCTGTTTGAAACTTGGTTCCCAACTAAAGACCGAGTTCTTGAGGAACATGTTGATGCATTGGGTTGTTTGCCTAAAGAGTGGTGGGTAAGTTGGGCAAATCGCAATCATTATTTTGATGATCAACTTCGAATAGTTGATGGATCACCACGTCGACTGCTGGAGGATCGGTTGGAGTATTCAATACAGGAGCCACGAAGGAAATATGGAATGGCAGAGATAGACGAGGAAGAGAAGCAAGCCTTCCTTGTTCTCATGAGGTCAATGTCGACGTTCAGACCAGACGATCGGCTTTCAGCGCAGCAGGTTCTTGAGTCTAGTTGGATGCAGGGATGGGCAAAACCGGCGTTTGAGTTGATGGAGGACAATCTCAAAGTTTGAGACTTCGCCACTGGTTATACATGCATGGATCTACTTCCCCTTCTCTGCTCTCGTCGTTATGCTTACCGCTTTGTTTCTCACATATCGGCCCCGGCCATTGCGCAACGATGATCGAGGCGGAACTCCAGCCCGAACTAAGCGAAAATCACTTCACTTTTTGTTTTAAAAGAACGAGCAATAACTTCAGGCTCAGACACATATCACCTGTGGTTGTTATATGCCAGACCTTGCAGATTACAATCTTACGAAGGCGACTTTCGCTAACGAGAAGCTCGACTCAACACCTAAGAGGCAAGACGAGAAGTTCGTTCGGCCAGCCAATGCAGATTCTGAGCTGACGTAATTACTGCAAGGTTCCCGTCTGCTGCAGCGTTGGTCCGTAACATTATGAGTATCAAACCTGCTAGCGCAGTCCATTCTGGCGCCAAACTTATTGTCCGGATAGACCAAGAGATCGCAACTTAATACGCAGAGCAGATCCACACTACTCAGTATACACTGGTAGTCTTAGCTTGTATGTCTTAACCTAGAAAACAAGGAGGTATAATGTCTGAGTGGTCGAAGAGACATGTTTTGTTCTCAAATCCTCTCGGGATCAGTATGGACAACAATGTTGATCCGACGTTCTGATGGCCATCACTGGCACATAACGATGTACAAATTGGGCAGGTATACAACTAATTTCTGACAAAGTACGAAAGATAGCGGTGGTTGGACATAGGCATCTGTGAATGAGGTAAAAAGTACGTCCTAAGAGAGATGGCCTGACGTACACCAATACTGTAATAGTGTGTGAACGATCGGTGTAGCTAGATAGGAAGTCCAATCAGTGAGCATCGGGAGTGAGACTCCGGACTACCAAGCGTGCTCGGGAGGGACCGTGGTGCCACTATATGGATTTTCCCTGTATCATGGTCCGAGAAAGCGCTCCGACGTGCATTTAAAAACCCTGTCCTCTAAGCATCATGTACAGCTTGTATCCAAGGCCCGGACGCTTGTCGTGTCGATCTCTTGTACCGCGGTATCTTCTACGCTTCAATCCGTCTCTTGCATATGGTCTGCGTAACTCTCTATGCTGCAGGATATCGAATCAAGACAATGCCGTCACGTAGGGTCCTTGAGAGAGGAAGCATCGTGAACTCGATAAATGGGTTTATCAAGAATATCGCGCAAATTTCCTTTTCGAGCCCGAGCCAGTCTTCTCACCTCAGTATTCAGTACTGCGGAAAGTACTGTCGTTATTAAGGGATTGCTGTCGTCTCCACTGCTGCGGTCAGCACGTCTCTGTGGGCCTGTCAGCATGCACAACCTCCTCACTCGAACGTATTCAGGGAGGGACTCAAGCGACAAGGAAACTCCCAGTCAACATCCCGCATGTCTACGGCATCGGCGCTTCATCCCGAGTAGCGATTGTCGTCAACCTAGACTCAACAATTCGTGGGTCGCAAACGCTCGTGCAGCTCGCTAAACTAACTGATTAGCACGGTGCATATGTTGAATACACGTGAAAGGGCATCGTGCGATTCTCGTAGCTGCGCGTATCTGGATGCAGACATTGCTTGTGCAAGCACAGCTCTAGGAGGCCAAAATACTCTGCCATGCCGAGGCAACAATGTGCTCGGCAGCATCTGATACGGAGCGTCAGGTGCTTCAGTTGTATTTTCACGGCGGACAGTCGGAGATGATCTATATTCGGTGGCCAAGCAACCCTTCAGAGCCTCAACGCCATCTCGTGAGCCTTGATGTGGTAGGTAGGTAGGTAGCTGGGTAAGAATTGCCGATGCTGTGGTTGTTTCGAAGTCTGAGTCGTAGGAACGCCGACGGCACGCTTCCCGACTGCCGACAACATGTCATTCACATGCTTTGCCTCATCGATACGAGTTCTGGGCGCCTCAACAACAACGGTCGTGGGTGAGTTGCAATGCGATACGCTCCAGGGCGCGGGCATGGGACGTGGACGCGCCTACTGGGATTGGCGAACCGTTCAAGGCGACCAACAATTGCTCAATTCCTCTTTGATAAGACGCGTACCGGACCAATTGGAACTAATAGTACAACACGATGCCTGCATGGAGATGAGCGCCATGCGTCTCCTCACTCATTCCAAGGTTCTACAATAGCTGTTCATAACCCATAAACTATTTCAGACCAGTCAAATCGAAGGGACAAGTCTCCGCGCACTTGAATGTTGAGGCTCTCACCAACCTAGGTACTGTGGATAGAGAGCAACGTTGGAATGCGTGGTGAATGGCAGCATCGAATGTAGCACGACTATCAATACCGTCGAATACGGACGAAGGTTCACGAACGGCACTTGCGGCACACAGAGATCAACTGCATCCTAGCAAGTCCACAGCGTGAGCGCCATCGATGAAAACCGCCTCGTCAGATCGCCAGTGCATGCGCAGGCATGGACCGTTCAATGCATTCGGCTGGCAATATAACTGGATCCCATCACTCAACCATCGACAATGGGACGCGCTCTACCAACGGGACGAGGCGCCAAAGGACGCGGCGGCGACCTTATCGTAGCCAAAGCTCTCTTTCACATGCCGCACCCTTCCCCTGGTAGCTGCGTCAATGTATCACACTATGTCGCGACATTCCTGGACTGATAGCATCACGTACGTAGTGAGCGTCGAGTAATGTCTTCTTTAGTGCCCTGTCGTCACATTGATGCATCCCAGAACTGGTGTCTTTGTGTTCCGTCAATCGAATTGAAAAGAAAGCGCGAGGCAAGGCTGTTATCGATAACACGGCAACTTTCACATGCAAGCAAACCAACTATTCACTGACACCAGCGCCGCTTTCAGCGCACAGGCACAGACATCATCGCGCGCGACTGGGCAGCCCGCATATAATAAGGTACGTTCGGACGAATAGAAAATTCTCCCCTGACACCACTCTGTTGATACTATATCCTGTTCCTTCCTGACCGCTGTGCAGCATTTATCCCACCTTCCACCACACACCACCACATAACATCACAAGACATTCATGTCACCACACGCTGAGGAGCCCACCACAAACGGCGACATGAGCAACGACAGCGCCCCCTTGACTAACGGTGAGACACCGCAGTCGAGAGTTCTATCGGTACGTAACTACCCCGCAGGATGCTGGCTTAGATAGTGCAGCGCCATGAGCTCTCATGCGCCTGGTCATATCGTCTCACTCCACCATATGTGGACAGCTCCATCTTAACAACAGCTTCGACTGAAAGGATCAAAAGAAGATTAGCTAACTTATCGCAGCACCTACACTCTTACCCCGTCGTGCACGACGGCGTAGAGTTCTACAAGTCCAACCCCTACGGCGCCAAGTCTCTTGCCCTCTTCCACAACACCTACAACTCCTTCATTGCGCCTTTCCACCCATACCTGAAGACACCTTACTCCTACTTGTCCCCTTACCTCACTCGTGCGGACGAGCTTGGCGACTCTTCGCTCTCCAAGGTCGATACAAAGTTTCCCATTGTCAAGGAGGACACCGAGAAGCTGAAGGAGATCGCCTTCAGTCCCTTGGTATACGTAGTTGGCACATATCAGGATGAGTACAAGAAGACCCAAGGTCCTGAAGGCGTGGTCAAGACCGGCAAGGCAGTGATCAGCACCGAGTTGAAGGTCGTGCACGATGCGTTCAACCTGGCTGTGCAGTACTGGGGAAAGGGAAGGGAGAAGGCGAGTAAGAAGGTCGACGAGGTCAAGCAGTAGTCTTGCTTGCGTCGAAAGTGCAAGACAGTTAGCAGTAAGGTTGAATTTCAGAAGGCACCGACGGTGCATGTATTCGACAAAGATGCTCCGCCGGCGCGGTGTGCAACGGCAGCTTGATGGCGAGAACATTTGGGGTTGTTGCTGTATACCTTTCATTATTGAGCTTTGGGATAACTGTTAGCGTACATCCACCCTTCAAGGTTAGATCGGTTAATGATGATGATGACGGTCCGCTTCAGATGATGTCCTTGCCCAATCTATTGTCGGTGCGTAGGTTGGTGAGATCTCCTCGGTGTGTGACGACCACCTTAGCAACGTCAATGCATTGCATCGAAACGCTCCGTCGTGACGATAGAAGCAATACAACCCGTTGCAAATGAGACACCTCGAGATGGAGACTAGATTGTTAGTCAGGTCAAGATGTCGTGAAGGGCAACCGAATTGCTTCGTTGAGGATCGGAGTCGCAGATGTTGGCTAGCTTCGCTCATAATAGCTGCGTGCTCGTATGGCGACGATCAGGGTCGACTCCGTTTTGCTAGTGATGGTTTTCGATAGGTGGTCTGGCCGATGTCTTCTGTCATTGTTGGGCGGAGTCTATGTTATACTTCGTTGCTTTGGATGTTGTCGGTCTCGAATTGTACGTCCGGTCATCTGCTTGTTTGGTTGAAGCGTTATGTTGGTCGTCGTGGAGCTCCATCTACATTGTCAGCAGTTCACCGTACGCAAGAATGCTCAAACACAAGGACGTCTGAGAACATCAAGATCATGAGCTCGTTATTTGACCCCGATGCCGGATTTTCATGCTTTGATTATCAAGCCGAAGTACACGCCTGGATGGCAGGCTTTTTGATCCTGATCCACCCTATGATATCGCCCGACATGCTCATGCAGGATCTAACGTGTCAAATCATGCCCCGTCTGCGCCCAGCCGTAACCGAAAGGAAAACCTAGAACTGCAGCGGTGTGAAGAACCACCTGTTCTTGCCGGAGGTGTATCGCTCCTCGAAAGCCTTCTTGACGGTCTTCTTGGCCTCCTCCCTTTGCGAGACCTCCTTGAATGTGTCCTGGGTAAGGGTACCCTTGAGGTTCTCGAGCTCGATGGTGTAGCGGGTAGGCATGATGTGGGTGTCTGCGTCTATCAGCGCGGTCCTTGCGTGCTTCCTCCTTCATATCCACGTACAGTTGACCTGCTTAACGAAAGGCTTGACCTTGCTCTTCTTGGCCTGCTTGTTCTTCGACATGCGGCGGGTGACCTTCTGGGGGTAGCGCTCGACACCGGCGACGAGGGCGTGGGGGAAGGGGTGCGACTTGGTGCCGTTGTCGAGGGGCGAGATGATCACGCACTTCTTGCCGGCATAGCGGCCCCTGGTGATGATCTAGGCGGACTGTGAGTGATTGCGAAGGAGGGCAGTTCGAGCGATTTCAACGTACGACAACGCGTCCGACCTTGAGGCTAAAGAAAAATGTCAGCAGCTGTTCTGTCGCAATTCGAGGTTGTGCAGCCATTGGTGCATTGCTGTCCGCCTGGCGCACCATGGGCCTGCGCAAAATTCCAATCCATCGTCCAAAGTGTTCGTCTTCGTCGTTCGGGGTGCACTCACAACTTCATCTTGCTGGCGTCCGGCGTGGGTGCTGGTATGGTTAGTTGAAATGGAAGTTGGTCGTCAAAGCTGAATTCGCGTGCATCCAGAGTGGGCGCTAAGCGATTTGGTCGTCGGAAGCAAAGGTTTGGCCGATCGCCGCCGCCACCTGTGCATCGACGCTGATTGGCTACCCCACCTCGCCCCTGCCAAAAAAGTTGCGCCTGCATCTTTGGATTGTTCTGCGCTTGCGAGTCTTGCAGTACAACGCCCCAAGATGAAGATCAAAGCCCTCAGCCGGTCGACGTCGTCGGCGCAGGCACCTGGATCCAATGTTGCAAAGATCACCCGCAATCTCGACCCCAACCAGCATCCTTTTGAGCGAGCACGCGAGTACACACGCGCCCTCAATGCGACAAAGATCGAGCGCATGTTTGCGCAGCCCTTCCTAGGAGACTTCGAGCCAGGCCATGTGGATGGTGTGTATTCGTTTGCCAAGGACCCCAACTCCCTCGAGCACTTCGCCAGTGGCAGTGGTGATGGTGTCGTCAAGGTGTGGGACTTTACGAGCAGGCAAGAGAAGTGGCAGGCACAAGCGCATGAGAACTTGGTGAAAGGCATGTGCTGGACCCGCGACAAGCGTCTGATCACTTGCGGTGCCGACAAACAGATACAGATGTTTGAGCCATACGCGCAGCCCTCCAAGTCGCCGCCGAAAGCAACATGGCACGGAAACGCCGCCTTTACATCTGTGTCGCACCACCGCTCGATACCCTCTTTCGCAGCTGCCTCAAACGTCGTCTCTATCTACGACACCGCTCGCACATCTGGCGCTCCCGTGCAGAACCTGGTTTGGCCTTCAGCAATCGACACTATCAACCATGTCACTTTCAACCAAGTTGAGACGTCGATTCTGGCGTCTTGCGCAACTGATCGTGCCATTGTTCTCTACGACATGCGTACAAGCTCTCCTCTGCACCGGACAGTCCTCAACTTCGCATCGAATTGCATCTCCTGGAACCCTATGGAAGCGTACAACTTCGCCGTTGCCAACGAAGACCACAACTGCTACGTAAGTCAAGTGCCGTACGACTCGAGACCACAAGTTAATCAACCCCAGATATTTGACATGCGCAACATGAAGCGCGCCCTGCAAGTTCTCAAGGGGCACGTGGCTGCTGTCATGAGCGTCGAGTTCAGCCCTACGGGAGAAGAACTGGTTACAGGCTCGTACGATCGATCGATCCGTCTATGGGAGCGACAGAAGGGACACTCTCGCGACATGTACTACACCAAACGTATGCAGAGAGTCTTTTCTGTGGCCTGGTCTCCGGACAACAACTACGTGCTGAGTGGCTCTGATGATGGCAACGTCCGCCTATGGCGAGCGAAGGCCTCTGCCAGGCAGGGTGTCAAGTCTTTCGCCCTGCAACAGAAACTGCAGTATGATGAGGCTTTGAAGGAGCGATACAAGCATATGCCTGAAATCAAGCGTATCAACAGGCACAGGCACGTTCCAAAGGCGGTCAAGAAGGCCGGCGAGATCAAGTCTGAGGAGCTCAAGGCAATCAAGAGGAAGGAAGAGAACGAGAGGAGACACACCAAGAAGGGCAAGGTCCGACGGAAGGCCGAACGTGAGAAGATGGTGTTGGCAAAAGAGCAGTAGAGAAGGTATCTTGTTCATTACAGGCATAGCGATGGCGTTCTGGAGATACATGTTGCATTTGCAAATATGAGATGGGTAAAGCAACGTTGAAACGGTCAGTTGACAGTGTCTCGGATCTAGTATACCCAAATCAAGCCCTTTCATCAAGCAACTCGCAGTGTGTTCTCATGTTGGCTAGACGGTGCCGTGTTGATGCGATGTGCAATTACGTCATTCTTGTGACCAATGTTACGTGAAGCCGAACAGTACCTCAACTACACCAACAACTACAACCACAATATCGTAAAAGCTGCCAGAAAACAAGTGCTGATAAATACGACCTGTGAATCCTGTCAATACAATGGCCACCGCCTCAGCTCACAAGATCCAAGATGAGAAGTTCGGTAGCCTCGGCTTCTCAAAAGCAATTATCAACAAAGAGCAAGTGTGCTGCTATAGTCGTGGCCTAGGAACTGTTTCTGAGAAGAATCCAATTTTGGTCTTGATTCATGGCTATCCCCAAAGCTCCTACATGTAAGTATCAAACAAATGCAGTGTCTTTAAGCAGAATTGCAGGAACTCACTCACACAACAATCAGGTGGCGCCATTTCATCCCACTCCTACCTTCCGATGCTCCTATCTTTGCTCCAGATCTTCCCGGCTATGGTGCCAGTGCGGCTATATCGCAGCACGACAAATTGACCGTCGGAAATGCTGTTCTCTCCGCTCTCAAGACCGAAATCAAACGCACGTCCAGCAACCCCCCAACAGACAACATCCCTATCGTTCTCATCGGCCACGATCGCGGTGCAAGAGTATCTCACCGTCTAGCCGTCAGCGGAGCATCCGGTTTCGTCATCCGCGGCGTCTGTCTAATCGATATTGTTTGTCAACCTACAACTCCCCCTATCAACCCATCATCTACTAACACTCCCCACCAGGTCCCCACCTCAACCCAATGGCAACACTACTCCAACCCCGCCAAAGCCGCCAAAGACGTAACCGGCTACTTCCACTGGCCATTCCTCGCCAACGTCTCCCTCGCAACCCGCATGATCACCGCTTTCGGCCCCGCCGCCTTCCTCACCGAACTGACCAGCCACTGGGCCGGCAAAAACCCCGCTGGCCTTTCCTCTTTCAAATCCGACGACTCGCTCAATGTCTACGGTGAGTTCTTCGCACAGCCGCATGTCCTAAAGGCAAGCTGTGAGGACTATGAGCATGGCGCTACGACGGATGTTGAAGCGCAGAGTGCGGATCAGGAGGCCGGGAGGAAGATTGCGGTTCCGCTGTTTTTGCTATATAGTGAGCAGTATATTGGGAGTCGGTACGTGTTTCCGGATGTGTGGGGGAAGTGGGTTGCCGAGGGGGTGGAGGTGAAGAGCCATGCGTTGGGGGG
>JAPEUT010000283.1:0-35965 GCA_027946375.1 Neodidymelliopsis sp. IMI 364377
GGGAAGGGGGGAGACGGGGGCGAGCTCTCCGACACGCCCTTCGACAGCCCGTCGCCCTCGTCTCCCCCCTTCCCCTCGAGCCCTACCTCTACTGTCCCCTCGTCGCTCAATGTTCCCGACCGCCCCGCCGCACGCTCCATCTCCACCACCGGCGCTACCGCCAACATGACGCCCTCTTCCACTCCGTTGGGCAACATCAATGCCGCCCGAAATCCTCGTGGGAATGCCCCCACCATCTCCAGCAGAGGCAGCGGCCTCAATGTCTCGCAGGACATTCTGGCGAGGATACAGGCTGTGCATCTGGGCCGGCAAGGTGCTCCGCCGGCTGGCCGCGGTGCAGGCATGCCCCAGAGCCCGGGGCCGTCTGCTGGCCCGCCTAACAATCTGTCCCCGCGCGGTGGCCCCGTCATGAACGCTGGAGGTGTCCCCTCCAACTTTCGCATGCCTCAGGGAAAGCCGCCTATGCCCAGTTTCCAGTCGGCGCCCGCCATTCCGGGCCGACCAGGTGCTGGCGGACCTAAGCTGTCCATGGCCGAGCGACGTGGCATGAAACTGCCCGGTGGTCTGCCTGGTGCCCCATCACCGTCGAACCCTAGCCCCGCTGCTCCTGCTGGCAAGAAGCGACCGGGCCTGACCCTCTCGCAGATGAACGGCGGTGCACCTGACGCTGAGCCTAAGAAGCAAGAAACTGCACTGGAAAAGTACTCGGATTTTATTGACACCAAGACTGGCAGTCTGAAATTTGCTGGCAAGGCTGTCCTCAACCCAGACGGTGTGCAGTTTGCTAACGGCACGTCGTTCAACATCTCATTGGATGAAGTCGACACGCTTGATGAGCTTGGAAAGGGCAACTATGGCACAGTATACAAGGTGCGACACGCAAGACCGCGTATGAGGAAACCAGGGCAAGGTCTCGCAGGAAACAAAGCCGCTCCGGGCTCTCCGTCACGGAAAGACTTCAGCGAGGAACCCAGCCCGACAACTGCGAAGCCTTCCGGAGGAACTGGCATCGTCATGGCTATGAAGGAGGTCAGACTTGAACTTGACGATTCGAAATTCGCTGCCATCATCATGGAGCTCGACGTTCTCCATCGCTGCGTATCTCCCTACATTGTGGACTTTTACGGTGCATTTTTCCAAGAAGGCGCTGTATACATCTGCATGGAATTCATGGACGGTGGATCCATAGACAAGCTCTACGGCGACGGTGTGCCCGAGTCTGTTCTTCGCAAGATTACACTGGCAACAACAATGGGACTGAAGTCGCTGAAGGACGAGCACAACATCATCCACCGCGACGTCAAACCCACCAACATTCTTATGAACACGAGAGGCCAGATCAAGATCTGCGATTTCGGTGTCAGCGGTAACTTGGTTGCCAGTATTGCCAAAACCAACATTGGCTGTCAGAGCTACATGGCGCCTGAAAGAATTTCGTCAGGCGGTGTCGCTCAAGCTGGCGCGAACCCTGGCGGTGGCACCTACAGCGTCCAGAGTGATATCTGGAGTTTGGGCTTGACCATCATAGAGTGCGCGCTTGGTCGTTACCCATACCCGCCTGAAACATATAACAACATCTTCAGTCAGCTCAGCGTAAGTCTTCCCAGCTTGGTGTTTTGGGTTATGGCGCTAATTGATCATAGGCGATTGTCGATGGTGAGCCCCCGGATCTCCCCGAGGAAGGCTACAGCGAGGTCTCACGAAACTTTGTACGAGGATGTCTGAACAAGATTCCCAAGCTGCGACCAACTTACGCCATGCTCCTTAACCACGCCTGGCTTGCACCTCTGGTAAAACCGGAGACAATCACAGAAGAAGACGAGGAAGAGGTTGCAGCCGCGGAGTCAGCAGAAGGCGGTGTGGCTGCTGGTGACAAGGGCCCTGCTGAGCCGAGCGACGACGTCGTCGACAAGGAAGTCGCGGACTGGGTCAAGGACGCCATTGACAAGCGCAGAAGAGGCGTTCTCGGCAAGTTCCCCAAGCCTGCATTACACGCAGCGCCTCTGGATGCTGTGTCCAGTCCTTCGCAAGATGGTGCAAATGGCCTCGACGCTGCTGGAGCACCTGCTGCAACAACTACTTGAGCCTACAAAGACGGTCTAGAGCATCCGCTACCCATTCATTAAACTGTGTAACTTACGGGCTTGCGACTGTACCAGTTGTAAATCTGGAGTTTTGGGATTTTTTGTTAGATGCTGTGTTGCAGCACCGGCGCATACCCGTGGGAAGCTTTTTGAGGCATAGCTGTAGGAGCATTGGGCCATGAGAACACATATACCTAAATGACATGCATATACTACCTCTCGCGACTTTTCTCTCTTTATCTGGTGACGCCGCGGTCTCCACTTGGTCAATGCTTGTCAATCTCGACAGGAGTGTGCATAACAGCTCATGTGACGTGTGTCGGCGCGCGTGGAGATTCCCCGCCAAGAGATGTGTGGCTCATGCCTGTGGCGCTATGAATGAACACGGTGGTCGCAACCCTACGTTTGATGTCCACGACCTTCTTTTGAGACAGCACCCCTTCTTTACCTGCCATGCTCCAGTTTTGAGACAGCTTTTCTCTCCACGACACATGCGCCTGGTCTGCGAATAGATACCCTTCCCTTACCGTCGCTCTCTTTGCACCGTTTCCCATAAGACGCATTCAAAATGTCGTCCGGGACAGACTACAACTACGATGAGCAGGTCCGTTCACGAGCCCACTTGGACAGCAACGCGACTAACCACCTGCAGGGCCAATTCTTCCCCTACTTCATCCTCACAGTCACGACTCTGGTCACTGTTCCTGCTACAATCTCTTTCTTTAGACCGAGTAAAGGTGCGCATGCACACCACCACTACCGCGTTCGCGCCAACTCTCTGACACGTCTGCAGAACTCGAGAACACAGGAACAACAATAGAATCCAACTTCACACCCGAACATGCCGACCTTATCCAGGGACAGCGCAAGAAGCAGAAGCGGTCGGAGAGGCGGACGAAGCGGGGAGTCCTTATGCTTGGTGGATGGTCGCTGAACGCGCTCATGGTCTATTTGATCTACGTTACGGCACGGACAATCACAAAGATCTGGGACCCTTATGAGGTTCTTGGTGTTTCTAGGGTACGTGTTCTTAAGTCGAGACATGCGGCAAATGAACGATTTCCTAACAGGTCAACAGTCAGCGGACGAGAAGCAGATCAAGAAGCACTACCGTAAGCTATCACTCACGATGCATCCCGACAAAGCTCGCGAGGATCCAGCCAGGAACATCACTATACAGACAATCAACGACCACTGGGTCGATGTTACCAAGGCGTTCAAGGCCCTTACCGACGAAGAAATCCGCAACAACTACATCCAGTACGGTCATCCCGATGGCAAGCAGAGCTTCAGCATCGGTATCGCGCTTCCTCAGTGGCTAGTGACAGAAGGGTCCGGCAAATACGTCTTGCTTGTTTACGCAGTTCTGCTTGGTGTCATCCTGCCTTACATGGTTGGAAAATGGTGGTACGGGACACAGAAGTTGACCAAGGAGAAGGTTCTCATCGCGAGTGCCGGCAAGATCTTCCGCGAGTACGACAACGAGCAGGGCGAGACAGGCGTCATTGGGGCTTTGAGCACAGGAGAGGAGTTCAACGAGGTTTTCGCTGGTCACAAGGCAGAGAATGCCCTTTCCAAACTGGAGCAGAAGGTTCTCGCTGAGCCAGACTCGGTCATCTCACAGGTACTTACAAGGAAGGACCGCCAGAAGCTGGATGACTTGGAGGACAGCCGTAGACGCAAGGTTTTGACACTTCTCTGGGCATACCTCGGTCGCGTCGAGCTCGACGATGAATCTTTGAACGACGGTAAGCATGCTGGCCCACACTCGCCGACTTCACTAATTGTTTTGCAGAAAAGTTCGAGGTCGCTCCCATCGCTATCCGCCTGAACGAAGCTTACACTTCAATCGCACTCGCCTATGGTAGCACGAAGGCCGTCATCTCCGCATACCACACATCGCAGAATCTGATCCAAGCCCTGAGGCCCGGCGCTTCCCCGTTGGAACAACTACCGCATTTCACACCGGCGATCGCAAGCGCAGCCGAGGCCGAGCAATCCAAGACACATATGACTATCCAGGACTTTATGAAGGTACCCGAGGGACAGCGCAGAGCGCGCATTGGCGGTCTTTTGTCACAGGAGCAGTACAGCACAGCCATGTCAGTTGCATCCCGGATACCGGTCCTTCACGTCGAAAAGGCCTTCTTCAAGGTTGTTGGTGAACGATTCGTCACACCGAGCAGTCTTGTCCAGTTCGTTCTCAAGGGTCGTTTCATCCCATCCGGCGCTTCTGATATGCCCGAGGTGAACCCTAAGGACCTACTTGACATCGACCCAGAGGAAGGCGACGTCGCCGCAATCACTGGCCGCAAGAACGACCGCTCTGGCGAAAAGCCCATCCAGCCTCCTCTTGCACACGCCCCATACTACGCTCGCGACCACGCGCCTAGGTGGCATGTGTTCCTTGCTGACAGCAAGCAAGGCCGTATCGCAGTTCCCCCCTTCACATTCTCGACTTTCGACAAGGCCATCCTCGATGAGAGCGGTAACCCAACATACAATGTACAAACCCTCAAGATGCAGTTCGGCGCCCCACCACAGGCTGGTAGCTACACCTTCGTCATGCAGATGATTTGCGACAGCTATATCGGCATGGACACGAAGATGGAAGTCACACTCGTTGTTGAGGATGCCAGTAAAGCAGAGGAGGTCGAGGAGGAGGGCGAGATCAGTGAGCCTGATGAGGGTATGTCTCAACTCTTTACCAGTGACCATCACATCATGACTAACAACAACACAGATACTATTGCCGGTCAAATGCGTGCCCTCAAGGATGGCACACCCGCGCCGAAGAAGAAGAGGACCGACGACGATTCGAGCGGCAGTGACACAGAGGGTGACGTCGAGTCAGAAAGCGAGACAGACACCGATACCGATTCAGACGACGAGTAGGATCAAGCGTCTCGTTGAACGGTGTACAGAAGAGGACGAAGACAAAGAAGGTGATTATACCCGAAGGGGTGGATTGTACAATTGGCTGGTCTGGTTTGGTTCGGTTCGGTTCAGTTCGGTTCAATGTGTAGCTTTGACGATGGATGGCATTTTCTGGCGTTTCTAGCACGTAAATATGTTTCGTGTCTGCGGTACAGCCAGCCGTCTCCCTCGTCTGCTTGGGACAGGGGGCAACGGAACGGAATGGCATGCAGGGAAGCGCGCAAATGATTGATTCTTTTTAAACACTCCCGTCTGTCTGTCTGTCTGTTATCCTTCTCGCTGTGTTCCATGATCACTTTCCGTTCCGTTCTTGGGGTTATGTGCTGCTGGTGTATACACTTCAGTCGTGTTCGGGATGGGTCTTCTTGTTAGTCGGCTTTGAGCAAGCAATGATGAGTTGTTTGCTTTGATTTGATTTGATTAGACTGCAATTTAGTCCCGTGTCCTCTTCCATAGATTATTACTCGCGTCACCTTGATCGCTATCTCTCTTTTTTTTTTCGTTTTTTCTTCAAATGAAGTTCAGTTACACTAAGAGGGGTTGGTTGAATAGGCAGAGTCTATCTCTACATGGAGGAGCTCCAGGCTTTGCTGGACTTGTATGGAGGGGTGGGTTTCTTTAGCAGCATTTGAGAGAGTGTGGGTGTTGGTCTCGAGAAGGTAACGACTCGTTGGATCGCGTGCAAGTGCAGATTATTGGAATCGGTCTATCGTTTTTTTTTTTAGAGACTTCTATATACCGTACCCTACATGTACATGTACATGGTCCTAACATCACACGTCCTCTTTCCCCTTGACCTCCTCAGGTCTCAGCCTAACCACATCCTCCTTCCTCCCCTCCCTCTCCGTCCGCAACGCCTCAGCCTCCTCCCGCTTCTTCTGCCTCAGGTACTGGCAAAACTTACTCCGGGCTCTCATCTGGCCTCCCCACTTCAAAAACGCAAACGGCACGACGCATAGTGCCACGGCCAGGAAGCCTAGTAAACTGGTCGCCCACGCTACGCCTAGGGCGTTGTACAGCGGCCGTGTGGCAAAAGGGAGTACGGCGCCGAAAGAGGAGCGAGATAGAGACGCAGCAGCCATGGCACTCGCGGCGAAGACTTCGTATGCGTCGACGAGGTAGTTGAGCAGCGCCATGAAGAGACAGAGGTAGCCCATTCCGAAGAGGACACCGGCGCAGGTAGGTACCATCCAGTGAATGTCTTCTCTCGCGGTCCAGCCGAGCCAGAAACTCGAGATGACGAAGAAGGGTCCCGCGATGCAGGCGAGTGGTAGACGGACCATTTCTTCGTTGCGCGACCAGGGTTTGTTGGCGCGCTGGGCGCGTGTGAGGTACCAGTCCCAGGTCAGGTAGAAGCAGGCGGAGATGAGGGCGCCGACGCCGATGGGGAGGAATGCGAGGCCTTGTTCGCCGGCGTTGAAGCCGTATATGCCGGTGAAGATTATGGGGTAGGATTGAAGGTAGATGTAGAAGATGGCATCTGTTGGGATGGTTAGTGTTGTTGAAGGTGTGTCGATGGTGCGGTTGGATAGACTTACAAGCGTAACTCAGATACAAGCAGGTGAACAGCACTAGCGGCTCGAAGCAAAGCATTCGTATCGGCCGGGTCAAGATGACGGTGACGATGTGGTTGAAGTCCGTCTGCTCTAGTTCGATGGGTGCAATAATACTCTCATCACCTGTCTCCTTGCGCAGCTTTTGCGCACGATGTTTCAGTATCACAGGACCGTATGTCTCGGGCAAGAAGATGAAGAGCGGCCAAGTAACGCCAGCAAGAATAGCACCAACCCAGAAGCCCCAGGCCCACGAGACGACTGAGATGAATCCGGAAATCGGTGGTCCAAGGATTGGTCCAAACGTCGTTGCAGCCATGAAGATCGCCATGCTTCTCCCTCGACTTTTCGGATCGTGGTAAATGTCTGCGCATATGCCTCCAACGACACTGATGGCGCAGCTGCCCCCAACACCTACGAACAACCGAAAGATGACAAGAGCAGCGAAGTTTGGCGCTACGGCCGATGTGATGGAGAAGATGGTGAACACAGCGAAAGAGTAGATCATGACTAGTTTGCGTCCGTAAGACTCGGAGAGCGGGCCCCAGATAAGCGGCCCAAAAATGTAACCTACGAGATACATGGAGGTGGGCAAGATGAGTTTGTATTGGTTGGTCTCGTGGAAATGTCGGGATATGGGCCCTGTTGCTCCAGCAGAAAGACTGACGCATGTTAGCTTGTAACAAAAGAGCTATCTGTCAGAGAGAAGGCGTACGAGGAGCCAATGGTACTGTTCATGACTAAAAGATGGTCAAATTGTATTTCTTAACGACAGTGCCTTGCTTACCACTCATGATGGCTACGAAGAGTGCGTAGATCTTTTTCGGCTGCTCATCAATTAGTGTGAGTTCAGCAAAAGTCGCGTTGCCATACTTGTCGCCAATTATCTGGATTTTCAGGATCGCCCTCCTCGAATCGAATGAGTTTCCTGATAGGTGGTTCTCGTGATATAGTCGAGTGAATTGAATGCGAATCTGCTCTTGATGACGAGCGTGACGACGGTGACGGTACTACATCTTCAATTTGATCCTCCTTCTCTTTCTCTACGTCAGACGAAGACTCTATATCCCTCTCCGAATCTCTCAACCGTATTACGTGTAAGCCTTCTGTATCTGGGTTCTAATGTCAGTGACAAACGAGCAGTCTGATTGAGATGCGCATACGACGACTTCTCGATCTCCCTTGGCTTCGCACACTCTTCAAGCTTCGTGAGGTGGTAGACCTGACAAGTGCGACAGGAGTTGTGACGTGGAAACCCTCGTTCAGCCGCTGTTGCTGTTGATCGCGGGAATAAGTCCGCTCTAGATCTGCAGACTCCATTGTCCAGGATGACGTTCACGCCTGGTAGTAGTTGGGATGCAGCAAAAAACAAAAAGGTTCATAACAAACGAAGCGTCGAGTTGTTAGAAGTTCGGTAAAGGGATGCTTGACCCCGCAAATGCAGTCAGTATTTCCGAAGCGCGTAACTGTGGTGTGAACTCAGTCATTATTAACACGGCACGCAAACTAGCTGCATAACGCGGGGATAAAGCAGACGCATGACGATCGACTTCGGTGGTGACGGTAAAACGGAAGCGTAGGGCGCAGACCCACATATTGGTGCGCCGCAGGGTGTCTGGAATGAATGCAATTCGTGGATAACACCCATTTCATGTTGTGACTCGAACTGCATGCGGATAACCATAAATGTTGAATAACGTAGCTTCATTCCGACTCCGACTGTGTTCCGAGAATTGAGGTCACTCCGAACAATCGAATTATGACACAAGATGGTGCAAGCTGTGCTGTAATGTGTCGTATTTTTTGTTGTTGCATGCTGTGCATGCCTGACGCTTAGCAATTGTCGAGGCTTAGGTCTCTAGGTTGATGCTTCGCCCAAAGCGGCCGTACAACACCTTCTTCAGCTCGCCCATCTCTTCTTGTACAGATTCCAGCTTTGACTTGAGCGCATCTACTTCTTCATCAATTGTCCCTGTGGAGCTCTCAAGAAGTTCCAATACCTGAGGCTGGGGGAGCGAGACGAAGCAGTCACCAACTTTGTACCTGTGTATGCATCAGCCAGCGATTCTTGGTGTAAGGTCTTATACAGTCTGGAGAAAGCCTGAACTTACGGTACTTTCTCCTCTTCGTCTACAAGCTCAAGTTCTGTCGATATTTCCTCAAGATCCTCCTTCTCTTTCTGTTAAGAGTCAGCTTGTTCCTTAAAGGTACTCAATTCAGGTTCTCAGCCCTTCTCAAGTGTCATAGCAAGGATCTACAATCGCTGCGATCCCACTGCAGTAGAAGCAATATATGCTTGGAGCCCAGAGACGAGCAGAAGCAAGCGGGGTTCACCTACGATTTTCGCCCTAAGTTCCTCCTCTAATGTCGTCTCTTTCTGATGCAGAGAGCTGAACTTATTGATTTTCTCTTGATCCTCACGACGGACTTCCATATCCTCAGCACCCGCTGACGCCTCCTCCTCCTTGGTAAGCTTATCTGTTTGTTAGCGGCGATCTGATGGGCGAGGGGCTCTCTGAAGACGCTCACCATACGACGCTGCATCTTGCGATCAGTGAACTTGACAGAAATAGTTTTGTATTTGGTTGGCGATGTATGCGTTTTGCGGTCTTAGCGTTGTTGATGAACTTTCCAGATTGGCGGGCGTCGTTCTCGCTTGGTGTTTGCGGTGCCAAGACCGTGCTCGAACGGCAGGCACGACGGTGAGAACACTACTACGGAGAAACTAGGAACATCTATTATGTAGACATGCATTGAGATAACAAATATAGTGGTATTGATGCTCGCTCGCTGATGCGGAACGCTAGTAGCAAGAAGCAGGCTACTACAGAATTACATATAGCTACTACAACATCTATGTGGTCGCTTCATCAAGTGCGTCCTTGTGCCAGAGATCACCAGGTCCAACATCGATAGGGCCAGCTGCTGAAGCTGTAGCCCCAATGACGCTGCCTGTGTGTGATCCAGCAGTCGAGAAGAGCATCCAGAACACCATGAAATGCAAACCAAGCAAATATGCTGCAAAAATGTTTCGACTTGATCTTGTTTGTAACACAAATTTCGTTACTCGTAGAATCATGCGCTCGAAGATGTGCATGCGTTTCATTGCACGTGCCGACTCTCGACCTCTGAAAGCTGCAAAAGGCGATAGATTTGACTCGTAGGCGGAGCGGTATCGGTCGGTTGCGTTATCGCCAATCTGAACAGTGGAGGGATTCGGGTTGGCACCGTAAGAGGATGCTGAAGACGCAGGTGCTCTACTGTGTGCGTTGTACGACGACACATAGCGTGTCTTCTCATACAGATCCAGGTTGTCCTTTTGAAGAGAGCCGATTTCAGACCGTAGAGAAGAAATTGTCTGGTGCGACTTCTGGAGCTCACCCTCTAGCTCCGAGTTGCGCTTCTTGAAGCGATCGCGTTGCGCTGTGACCATAGGCAGAATGCCTGAGCCTCCACCCGCAGACTCGCCGGCACGCAAGGAAGCGAGGGTGTTCTGTGAAGAGTTGTCGAATCCTGAGATGATAGACGAGGTAGGTGATGTTGCCCTTCCACGTCGGGTGCCAGCAAACGAGGATTGCGGGTATCGGGATACATATGTCCCTGCTACGGACATGCCAGAAGGATCAAATGCGTTAGATGCCTCCTGCTGGACCTTCTCGAGATCGGCTTCTAGTGTCTCGTTAAGAGCTCT
Organism: Neodidymelliopsis sp. IMI 364377; assembly: GCA_027946375.1. Lineage (NCBI taxonomy): Eukaryota > Fungi > Ascomycota > Dothideomycetes > Pleosporales > Didymellaceae > Neodidymelliopsis > Neodidymelliopsis sp. IMI 364377. Next base: position 10,266 of record JAPEUT010000283.1, read on the forward strand.
CGACTTCTCCAAGTCCATGTTGGTTTGCGAGAGTTCTTCTTGTAGAGCTTCCAGTCTGCTTTGCAGGTCCTGGTGTGACACACGCAAGACTGTCAGCTCATTGCTGAGTTTCTTGTTGCGTGCTAGCAGTAGCTGCTCCAACGTCTCGCCCTTTCCTTTGCCAGCAGCGCCATTTTGAGACAAAGCAATTTCAGTTGCCTCGTCATCATCGTCCCCTGTTGCGAATTCGATCGACTAGATGCGTCAGTATAAGCTCGTGTCTGAGCTATATGGTTCGCTCACCTTGAGCACCTCCAATTCTTGCTTCACATTGTCGTAGTCGCTCCACTTTTGCACCTTCTCACGCAGAGCGTCCTTTTCACTCTTCAGCGACTTGATCTCCCGTTCCAAGTTGCGGGAACCTGTCTCGAGACGTGTGCGCTCAGAGTCCTTTTCAAAGCGCGCGTTCTCGAGCTTGCGTAGCAACGACGAGTTCTCAGATCGTAGGCGAAGGAAAGCAGGGTCGTCTTCTACTGCAACATGCTGAGCTTGTGCAGACGCAGTCTGAGCGAGATCGAGGCGCAGTTGCTCATTCCGTGCCTCGATTTCAGCCAGGCGGTGGCTTGTCCTCTCTAGCTCTGAGCTGACAATCTCAAGCTCTGCAGCTGTGGCACCGTGGTTGCCCTGTCCTTCCGCCTCCTCTCCCTTGCCCAACCGCTGCGAAACTTCGTAGTTTGCCTTGAGTTCTTTCAGCAGTCGGTCCTGGCTCTCGACCTTCTCCTCTAGACTCTTCTCCTTGGCCTCCCAGTTGTCCTTCTTCTCATCCAAGACAGCTGACCAAGAAGCCTCCACCTCCTTGATCTTGCTGTCACGGTTGTCTTCGAGCGTCTTGCGGGCTGTGCGTTCCTCCTCGAGCGTCTTCTCGGACTCCTCCAGCTGCGCTGTCAGACTCGCGACAGTCTTTTGTAGACGCTCGTTCTCGGAAGTGAGTTTTGGTACAACCTCATCGGCGGTTACAAGGGAGTCAACGGAGGCTTCGAGTAACGGGTACGGGTCGGGTGCTTCGGATAGTGGGGAGTAGACTTGGAAGAAGGAGGCCTGTACAGCCTTGGACTGATTTGATATAAGGTCGATAAAGTTTTGGTACGCTGTGGTTGTCAGCTTCGCACGGCTCAGAGGGTTGCAAGGGAGCGTCCTCACACTTCAAAAGTCCCTTGATATCGCTGAGTTTGCTTGCATCGTCGAGTTTCCTGAAATCTTTTGTTTTCTGCGCAAGATCTTTCCGCTGCGTAAGCGTGTCTCTCTGGTGTGCGACCAGGTCTGAGGCTACCGTGTCGAGTTGGGGAATGAGGGCAGTGAGGTCGATGTCTGGAGGTCGATTAGCTCGCTGCTGCAGTGTATGGATGACACGGGCATACTCCTCCATGCTCCAATGGCTTTCTGGAACTTGTTGCCCTCTTCAGTCGCTGGTTCGGCGGCAGCTTGCTGGGGGTCCACCTCAACCTCTTGCGCGGCATGCTGGTCGACGTCCAGTCCGCCCTCCATGGCTGTCTGCAGTGCAGGCGATGTAGGCGCTGTAGGCGCTGTCGCAGGTGCGCGATTTTGAGTCTTGTACTGTCGAGCAGCGACGACTTGTCCAGCAAAGTCTCTCTTCACGTGTCGTGGGTCAAGCTCATGCATGTAGACATGGACACGAAGCCGAGTGACGCGCGCGCGGGAGGCTAGGCAGCCGATTGGACCATGAGCACCGCGCAGTACCTGGAGCACCACCTCTCTCTACCCCGTGATTATGGCCCTCACTTCGCGCCCTTAGCCAGCATGGCGCGTGTGGTGCTTCTGAACAATGGCAGAAGCAGCTCCTCCCCCGCAAGGCATCGTCCGCCCCCTGCCGCCGCACGACGGGCCCTTTGTCCTCCGCAAGCTCGTCTCAGACCTGCCGCTGTCGGCTGACGGCGAGCACAGCGATGCGCGCATAACTTGTGTCGAAGTATGGGGTGCGTATGCGAAAGCGAACCCACCGTCCCGCACATGCACATGCACGCCTTGCCCAGCAAAGCTAATTGAAGCCCAGATGGCAACCTCTACGTTGGCACCTCTGCTGCCGAGATCCTCCACTTCGTCCTGCTGCCACCCGAGTCCGACGACCCTTCGGCAGAGCCCACGGCCATTATCGCTTCCAGGCTCGAACCACCACACAATGACAGCAACGGGCCTGGCGTGCAGCAGATTCTCATCCTTCCAAAGATCTTCAAAGCATGTGTGCTGTGCAACAACACCCTCTCCATCTACTCGCTGCCCGAACTGAGCCCAGACTCCACCTTCAAGCCTATATCCTGTCTGTGGGTTGGTGGCGTCGACTTGAACGACGAGGAGGGCGACGATGATGGTGTAGTCGTGGTGATTGGGTTGAAACGGAGATTGCGACTCGTCCAGATCACCGAGAACTCACCACCAAAGGCTGTCAAGTCTATTGAATATGGCGGCTGTCTGGTTTCTGTTAGGCGCGAGACCTTCTCGTGCGCCGCCGACTCCCATTCGTATGCCCTGCTGGACGTTATGCACCAGCAGAAGATTGGCCTGTTCCCTATTTCATCCTTGGACCCCGATGCTGGTGACGTCGGAGGGGCGGCCGAGACGATTGCTACCGCACCTCAGACCTCATCACGGAGCGTTTCGGCAGCAGGTACACACCCACAGCAGAACGAGAACAAGGGTCACAACCGAAGCACAAGTCTCAACATCATGGGGATAGGCAGCGGTCCCTCTTCTCGAACTGCAAGCCCGCGACCTCCAGCACAACGCTACGGTTTCGATGTGCCTCAATCGCTGTCACGGACTCAGTCACCAGCGCCAGGCCAATCGCCAGCTCGTTCTCCAGTCCGAGCACCCGAGGCAGAGTCCACTGAGGGCGCAGCCGTTGACAAGCCCCTACCTCCCCCTCCAGGAGAGGACACGCCTCACGTTGATGCACAACAAGAAGCCCCAAACCCGCCGCCGTTTGTGCCCTTAAGACCACACATTGCGTCACCGAATCCCAATGAATTCCTGCTTACCGTTGGCACTACTCCATCTGAACAGGGTGTGGGAATGTTTGTCAACCTGGATGGTGACATGTGCAGAGGAAGCATCCAGTTCAGCAGTTACCCGGATGCAATCGTGGTCGATGGATCAGGCATAGATTTGACGGCGTCAATGGGTCCTGACATGGATGCTGAAGAAGGCTATGTGCTGGCTGCAGTTCACCGAGGGAACGGAGATGATGCCGAATATGGTGTCGAGATTCAAAGATGGGATGTCGACCCTGGCGCCAGCGAAGCATCCAAAGACTGGTTAAATCTCACTTCGTTAGGCCTTTCAGCGCAAGAAGACGGCACGCATATCTCAGTACCGTTGGGTATGCGTACAGTTGTTCAGCCTTACGACCTTGTCCTTCCACAGATCGGGGCCAAGCTTTCTGTACAGCGGTTGCAGCTTCCAACTTCAATAGGTTCAAGTCCAACAGACGTGACGAAACAGGCTCCGACAGCCCAAGAAAAGGCAGATCTCGAGTTCACGGAGCGACTGTCTAAGCTGAAGTCGCAGAACGTAATCTGGGCTGGCAATCAGATTTGGTGGGCTGTTCGTAACCCACTTGTTACACGCCTAGACAGCCGCTTAGAGCAGGCTACGTTCGCGACAACAGAAAACGGGCTTATTCTTCAGCCCAGTCGCAACCCAATCGAAAGAGTACTTGGTGACATACGAGGACAGGATCCACGCAATGAATCTGAATATCTTAGCCTTATCTACATCCGCCAGAAAGCGTCTGTACTTCTCTTTATGGATGTGGTGCTCCGTACCAAGACCGACATCCTCATTTTCGAGAATGAGAAACGAATCACCGAGCAAGCCTTGATTGAAGGCGAGGTAGACCCGCGTATAGTGCTTTCACTGTTACCAGTCTTGAGCCAGGAAGTGGTACAGGGGCCGGAAGGTATCCAGATATCTGGCGGTATCACATCACTCATCGAACAATTCTTGCAGGAAAACGACCTCTCCACGATGCCAGTAGACGTGAAGGGACCATTTGGCGACAACTTGCTCCACTTTGTCAAGCGATATCTCCAGTTCTGGAAGCGGAGGAAAGGTATGGCCAGCGTTACGAGTGACCCATTTGTCTTCAGCACTGTCGATGCTGCGCTACTACATATCCTACTGCTACTGGACCAAGGCAGCCCCAATGGCACGACCAGTCCTGGAATGTACCGTGCGGAGCTTAATGAGCTTGTTGACAGGGAGGTGGAGTGTTTCGACAGGGCGGTTGAACTCCTCGAACAGTTCAAGCGGCTCTATGTGCTTAGTAGGCTATATCAGAGTAACTGCAAGGCGTCAATCAAGGCTTCGAAGGTGTTAGCTACATGGAGACGTATCCTCGATGGCGAAGAAGATGCTGGTGGTGCATTCATGGACGGAGAGAACGAGCTGCGCAAGTACCTTGCACGCATCCGAGATCAATCACTCGTTGAAGAATATGGTGCGTGGTTGGCGAACCGTAATCCGAAACTCGGCGTTCAGATCTTTGCCGATGACCACAGCAGAGTCAAGTTCGAACCTACGCGTGCCGTTGAGCTGCTGAGAGAGAGGGCGCCTGGTGCTGTCAAAGAGTACCTAGAGTATCTCGTCTTCGGCAAAAAGGTACGCTGCGTGCCACACCGTCCAGCACTATCACATTGCTAACTGTTTGCAGCATACGCGCTACGTGAACGAGCTCATTGCTTTCTACTTTGACACAGTAATTCAAGAACTCGAGTCCAACCCAGAGTCCCGCGAAACCCTATCCCAAACCTACGAAACCTACCGCATCCTCGAACCGCCCAAACCAACGTACCACCAATTCATCACCGATAACGCCATCCCAGCCGACTGGTGGCAAGCCCGCCTACGCCTACTCCAACTGCTCGGCTCCAATCAGCCCGCCACCTCATCCTACGATGTCAGCACAATCCTGACACGTCTCGCGCCGTACGAGCAAGAGCTTGTACCCGAGATGATCATCCTACACGGCCGCCAAGAACAGCACCAGGAGGCTCTCCGACTGCTCACTCACGGCCTTGGCGACTTCGACACCGCAATTTCGTACTGCTTGTACGGCTACAGCTCCATCTTCCGCCCCATGACCACCGGCACCCTGCCCATCCCACAATCCGAACTCCCTTCCCGAGAAGAACAGTCCCGGCTATTCAACTTCCTGCTCCAAGAGTTCCTCAACATCGAAGACATGTCGCAACGCGTTGAGCGGACGAGCGAGCTCCTGGAGCGCTTTGGCGGCTGGTTCGACATAGCAAACGTGCTTGCCATGTTGCCAAATGAGTGGAGCGTAGACATCTTTTCGGGGTTCTTGATTAACAGCCTAAGGAGGTTGGTGAGGGAAAAGGCCGAGAGCGATATTGTAAAGGCGCTGAGTGATGCGCAGAATAGTCAGATGAGTGCCGAGTTGGTGGAGAAGAGGGAGGCTGAAGGACCGACGATTGAGAGGGTGGCTTGACGTGTAGCCATACCATACCATACAGTCTTGGTCGACCGAGTACATGTCTCAGCTATACTATATTAGATCTATACAAATTTCTTTAATGTGTGCTGACTACAATCGAATCTTCGTTATGTATCTTCTCTCACATCAACGCACCACCTCCCTCACAACCTGCTCCTCACTCCGCCTCTCGATACACTGAAAATTACTCCGATCCCTCAACCAACTCTCCTTCAACCCCGTCACAAGATTAACATTCCCCTTCCAGTACCCCTCCCCGCACACCTTCCCATCAACCCGCATCAGCCACACAACCCTTCGTCTCCCCAGGCGACGCAGCAACACGCCATGGGTCCAGGATATAAACCTAGTATACGCGGCTAGCAACCCTTTCCGTTCTTTCGTGGGCGTCCGCTCAAGTCTCTTCCTCATCATCGTCTGCCCGCAGTCTTCGATGGCGAGGTACTTGTCCGAGATTCGGTACACGCGATATCCGCATGTCTCTGCGTCGTCGGTGTACTGGCCTGGGGTAAGGGGGATGGAGAGGGAAGCCGGGCCGGAGGGCCCGCAGAGTGAGCCGTCGGCGTATCCGACTGCGGTTTTGTAGAGCATGACGAAGAGGCGTTGCGAGGTGGTGAAGGGGGCTATGCGGGCATGTTGTAGTAGTGAGGGCTGTGCGAGTGAAAATGTAGAGAGATTCTAAAAACCAACATGAACTTAGCTGGACGACGGGACTTGCAAAATCACCAGAAACGCAGGCTGACTCACACTCTGAACTAAAACATACTCGCTATCCACCAGCCGTCTCAGCATCGTCTGCTGCATCTCTACGTCCGCAGCCGCGAGCCTCGCTTTCATAAAGACCAGCTCCAGAATCGCAATGCTGCGGAAAACAACATAGTCTCTGAGCGCCAGCTTCGACGATCCCTTCAGCACCACGGCAATGTAGATGAGCGAGAAGAAGTTCACAAACGGTGTATCGGACCAGATGAATCGGCCTGCGCGACGTAATGCCATGATGGGCATGATTACGTTTCTCCCCTTGCACGCCACCAGCATCGAGGCAATGAAGGTGAGGCCGAAAGTGACTCCGATGAGCGTGTTGAGTGCGCCGATGGGGAGGTGGAGGTTCATTGTAATTGCCGATGCGAGGGATACGAGTAAGAGGAGGAAGCCAGTGTTTGTGAAGTAAAGTTCTGCGAGCTCGCCGTCCCTGTCGCGGGAGAAGACGGAGGTGTAGCCATCTAGAACGACGGATGTGTGGTTGCCTGTTTTGGATTTGCTTCTTTGGAAGACATGGTAGAGGATTGCGAGGCTGTTGCTGGTTTCTTTGAGGAAGACGGTGATGCACGAGTGCAGGAGTAGGGCGCTGGCGAAGTTGATCTCTTGCTTCCAGGGTATGGATAACATCGTCTCTGGTGCGATACAGTGAACGTGTAGTTGTATCGGAGTCGTTGTTGGTTTGAGAAAGGCTGTGATATTTATCCCACTCGAGCTGAGGCTGACAGGGTGCTCACCGGTACGTCCCGTGTTGGTGGCTTGCAGGATGATCGGGTATCGGCCTGGCATATCTGACTGTCTCTACTCTCACGAATAGCTATAATTCTGTAAGCGCCATACATCTCCAAACCCTCGATCCTCGATACACACAGGCCCAACACCAGAGCATTAAAGCAGAACCCCTCACTCATCCCGCGAGAAAAACCCCACATCCCCACTCCTCCTCCCCAACCGCACAAGCCTCTCGCGCATCCGCTCCGCCCTCCCTCGCATCCCGTCCTCCAGCTCCGCAAACCCATCTTCCGTGGCCCACTCCCCAACCCCATGCTGCAGCACATTCCTCGCTCTCTCGCCACCAGCCGCCACAGTCCCAATACTACCATGCAGCGTCATCCTCTGCTTCGCACTATCATACACACCTCTATGCAACACATTGTTATCGTAAAACGCCACCTGCCCGGCTTTCAACTGCACGATTACCTGGCCTGGTAACTTGGGTTCGAAAGGATCGGCATTCCTCTCCTCGTCTGTCCGCGCGCGCGCGTGGCTCCCAGGTACCAGAACCAGGCTGCTATCGTCGTAGAGTGCGAGGTTCCACTGCGCGTGGTGACTCGGTCGACGGAGACGCTCTATTTCTTCTTCCGCGGTCGCAGACGCGGGGACGTCGTCTCTATGCCACCGCAGTGCGAAATCCCGGTCGGGACGCACGAGCATGTTGTATAATTCCATAGTCAAATCCTCCGTCTCGCACCCGATGAGCGCGGCTACGTACTTTAGCAGTTCAGCGTCGAAGTAGGTTTTTGCAAACAGAACGTGATCCGGGTTCGAGGGGTGCAGAAGGTGCTGCACGCCCCAGATGCCGTTTGAGGCGTCTTGCGGCCAGGGTGGGAATTGCTTGGGGAGCGTGCGGATGTGTGGCCATTTTCCTGCGCGGGCGGCGTCGGTCATGCGCGATGCTGCTGCGCGGAGGGCGTTGAGGTCGAATGAGGGGAAGAGAGTTGCAGAGAGGATTACGAAGCCGTCGCGGTTGAGGGATTCTTTGGCTGCCGTGTAGGGGTTTGTGGTTGATGGGTTTATGTCTGGTGATGGTGAGGAGGTTGAGGGGGGTTGTGTCGCCATTTTCTTTTTGATGATAGTGTACGAATTGCAGTGTAAAGCAGGCGCATGTGTGAATTAACAAGATATGAATTATAGGAATGGCTGAATTATTGGTCGAGAAGTGTTATGTTGATGAAGCTACCCCACCCCGCCTGAGCTCTCCACTATCGTCATTCCCCACAAAGCAACGAGGACTAGCCTGCTTCATTCTAGTCAATTTCCGTTGTTTCCTTGGTCGTCCGCTGCCATCACAGCTCCAAATCATCAGATATCTGCTAGATGATACCCTCGTTAGACCAATCTTTGAAAAAATAAGGGATGACCATGCGTTGGAATAAGTATGTGCAGGTGAAAGAAAAAGGAGAAGAGAGGAGAGGGTAAAATATCTTTCATCTTCAACAGCGACATACTCTACTAGATAGATTCTTTTATAAACCTCGCTCTCTACTTCGCCTGTCCTGCGTTCCCTGCGAAATTCATCTGCGCTAACGCATCTCGTGTCCAGCTATCGTTGCTGGCTGTGGAATCCCTGTTTGCAACTCGGAGGCCTCCTCCGCCACCGCCGCGCCAGTCTGTGTCGTCTTCGCTTGAATACTGCCGTGTAAGGTTGTCCTGCTCATGCCCTTGTTGCTGTGCGTGCGTGTCTTGCTGGTACGGCTGGAACTGCATTGGCTGGTACTGCATCGGTTCGTCGGACTTCGCACTGCCGACTCGGAGGATGGAGGGGATGGGGTCGTCTTGTTGGAGCTGGTATTGCTGCTGCTGCTGAAACTGTTGGGGCTGGTATTGTTGTGGCTGGTACTGCTGGGGGTGGCCCCCATGTGCGGGGCCATCGATAGGGCTGTCGAATACGCCCGTTGCTTCGATTGGCGAGTAGTCCATCATGGGGTTGTGCTGTAAGTTGGGAAGAAAGTCTCGTCTGGGCTCTGTGGGCGTTCGCTCACTCCTATCTCCGTTGTCGAAAGATGGGTGGTTGGGGTCCAGAGACAGGGACTGTGTCCGGTCCTCCAGTTCTGGAACACTCTGTTGTGGTGGGTAATTACCATAACTTTGGTGCGACTGCGCCGGCATTTCTGCCATGCCTGGCGGATACGATTGCTGTGCGGAAAGCTCCTGCATCGAAGCACGATGCGAGAGGTGCATGCTGTTCAGTTGAGCTTGTGCTGTAAGACCTAGCGTACTGCTTGCGCGAAGAGAGCCCTTGGTGCTGGCGGGACCTCTCATAAACGTGGATGTGCTCGTTCGGCCCATGGGCTCTTCGCTGATCATTTGGACGTCTGAGCCGTTAGGATCGCGGATGCTGTACTGTGCAATTGTGCGCATCTTGCGTGTGACCCAACCTGCAAGAATCTTGCCTCTCTGCTTCTCTCTGAGGCGCGACCGGTGGAAGTCGCCCTTTGAAACAAAAGCGACAATATCAATGACAAGTTGGTGCTCGTTGAGGACGGCGTTGACAATGACGGGGACCATAGATGCAAGGAAGTTACGGCGGAAGATCTCCACTACTACAACGACCAGACCACCAGCCTGGAAAACGGCACTGCCTCTTCGTTAGTGATCAATCAATGATTTCCGAACGTAGATACATACCAACCAGCAGGAACAATGTTCCGATGGCAGCGTTCGACTGACTGCTCAATGTCCATACTGAAGTGGTTGAGTCCGTTGACATCGAATGTGTCACCGATGCTACCCAGCACAAACAATACCTGCATGTCGACTGGTGCTCCGTTTGGCCCAATGGGTCTTGTGACGTTATGCAAGAATCCTAGATCACCTGTGCGAACGTATCTGACATTCGGATCTCCGTCAAGAGTCCGTCCGTTGAACCGTTCAGCGTCCAGTCGTTCTTTGGAGCCGTAGAAGCTGTGTGCGTTGGCTTCAGATTGCACCCAGATCTCACCGTACTCGCCTACAAGACAGAGCTGGTTGGTCTCTGGATTGACAATGCTGATTTGCGTGCTCACTGGCACCATGCCCGAGTCTTGTACTTGCAACGCGTTGGTTTCAATGTCTGGGTCTACCGGCATGATGAGTCCACGTCTGAGTGCGTTTACATCGAGATGCAACTCAATTGGCTCGATGCACATGTAAGATCGCGACGCTACCATAGGGTTCAGAACGTGTGAGTAGACAGTGTTGATGGCCGTTCGGTCGAGGCCACCAGGTGCGAAGTGTACACGACAGCGTTGATCTGATGATGGGTCAGCACGGTTCATGACTTGACAGGGGCTGATACTTACAAACATCGACCCGTGGTCGACCATCCGTCGCAATCATCAAATTCTTTAGTTCATGAAGATGCATGGCTTTGCCCGCTCCTCTAGCGATGGCATGATCCAGCATCTGACTTGTTGCGTAGGCATCCTTGATCTTGTATCTTGACATCGTCTGGAACAGCAAGTTCGGGTTCTGCGCGAAGTCGACTGGCGAAACGAGGTATGTAGGGGCAGCCAGGAAGATGCCCATGATGCAGGTGTGGATGAACCCCAAACCAACAGTGCTTCGTACACACCCGAGGACTGGCCTTGAGCTAGTCATCTGACAAGTCTCTTTCTGAACCTTGCAAAGTGCCATGATGTTGCTATGGCCATACTGTACGGCAATGCGTCGCTGATCTGGTGTCCAATATGTCCACACAAGAACAGGATATCCGGCCTGGACCCAAGCAGGCCTAATGGTCAGGCCCAGGTCACGACAACCACTCGATTGCTTAGGTGGCTTCGTCGTGTTGTACATGTGCGGCAAGTTCACTTTCAAAATAGCAGCAGATTGCTTGAGGTGCTGGGAGACCTGCTTGACCTTCATCAGATGATCGACGTCAACGTTGACCAGAAGCGCCTTGATCTTGAAGTCGGCAACGATGTGGAGCAAAGCAGGTGCATCTTCGTTCAATCTGTTCTGGTCGATAGGTGCCATCGGGATGGCGACAGCACCCAAGACGAAACAGGCGTGTATCGCGTACACAAAGTCTTCCGAGTGCGTGTACATCAACAACAAATGATCGCCAGGTTGGACCTTGACCTTGTTCTTGAGGTACATGGCAACGCCTGCGACTTTTTGGTCGAACTTTTTCCAGTTGACGCCCTTGCCCTCTTTGCCTCTGCCATCGATGGTGCAATAGGCCAGCTCCTCAGCTTGACGTGAAACACGCCATTGCATAAGGTCGTGGATATTCGAGAACTGGTTGAGTGGTGTTGATGTACGGTCATCGATGACAACTTCTCGATGGTCCACTCCAGAGTATTGCTTGTCTTGCAACATCAAGTACTGTTGTCGAGCCATGGACGCTTCGAAGGACCACATGCCCCCTGCAGGATCATCGCCGAGAGCAATGTTTTGTACTGATCTCTCTACGCCAAACTTGACATGAACGCAGGGCAGCGAGCCGTTGTCAAATTCTCTGCGGCAAAGCATGTTGCCAATCTCACGTCTACCATTCTTCATAACTCGAGGAAGGGTGTTCGGCGCCGTGATCATCACACAGTACACTCTAAGGTGGTGTTCCTGGTACAGTACCTCCATGCAACGTTCAGACAGCGAGTCTAAGAAAGGCACGTCGAGCTGCTGTGGTGGCCCGCCTGGGTTCGTAGGAGCTGTGGACGCAGCCTGCGTTTCAATCAGGATGATCGGCAGATACTCGCCATTAACGTAAGAATCGAAGGCGGAGCTATGGTGCATTAGAAAAGGCATTCAAAAGTTGTTCGTCAAGCTCACCAATCGTAGATCTTAGGCACCGACTTCATGATGCTTATGACAAGATGTTGCACGAAGAAGTAACGGTGTTCAGCCTCCAATACACCATGCTCGACCCACTCTACTCTTTGGCGAATTCGATCCTCGTACAGACCAAGGACAAAGATTTTGCCTTCAACTACGCACCCAAGAAGACCTGTGCGGAGGAATTCAAGCTCCAACAACTGTGGTGTCGGGCTTCCTTCGACAAAACGGTAGGGACGGGCGTGGAAGATGGTTTCGGTGTGCTTCTGTAGCTGCCAGAATCCACCAGAAAGCGATGGGGAGTCTACCCAAATCTCTCCTACCGAGTACGGGGAGCAAAGCAGGTTAGTTTCTGGGTCTACAACAGAAAGGGTTGCGTCTGGGATAGGATATCCAAAAGCTCCTACTCGCATAGTGCCTGGCTCGTTTGCGCGCTTGCTGGCTTCTTCCCCAATAGCCACGACTACAATCTCGTTCATCTTGAGCGCTTCTTTGTCCAGTAAAATCTCCAACAGCTCGTTGCGACTCTTCTTTTGCTTACTCTTCTTGTTGGTGGTACCGCCACCAATCAAGCTTGAGTAGCCGTTGGTGTTGTTCTCCACCTCCTTGTCATCGTCCTCTTCGTTCTCTTCTTCTATACTCAGTGGACAGCCCATACGCTCTTCACCACCTAACCAGTCGCGAACAGATACAATCATGCCACCGTGTTCAGGTAAGCAAAGCATGGGTGCGATTAGCTCTCGCCCTCTCGGGTTGCGCAGTGGTCTGAACCATCGGTCTCCTAGAATATCGTGGAATTCGCAGTCTACGGTGAGCGTGTCGATGAGGCAGATTTTCACTGATCCAAAATTAGGGTCCGCATTTTTCTTGTAGTTACGTGTAGCCATCGGATCCTGCTGGTAGTTGTATGCGGCACGCTTCAGACCTGGATAGTCTGCTATTAAAATGGTGGCCTTGTACTTGGTGATGAGATGTGCGTAGAGACCAGGAGTGTCCATTGTCGGCGGTTCCAGCCAGACTGTGGTATGCCCACCATAGACTGCGTACAGGACGCCCAAAATCATGCCTGCACTTTCGCGCGGATCGAGATAACTGAGGATGACTTCGGTGGGGGACGACCGTGAGGGGGGCGCGATGAATTTGCCGTTCTTGTCTCGCAAGTTACCGCTGAATGTGTCTGATGTTTCGCGCCCTGTGGGAATGGTGGAAACTATCGCGCTGATGCAGGCCATCTGATGCATAATTGTGCGATGGCTGAGTACAACACCTCGCAGATCACCAGTCGGTGCCCGCGAGAACTCAATGTAAGCTACCTCTGGGACCTGCAATGCAGGCGTATCATCAGCCTTCTTAGGGTGATGACTGCCAAATTCGTTCGTCTTCCACCACTCTACTCCGCTAGGCCACTTGAGACGGTTCTGGCTGATATCACGATGGAAAGCCTTCAGGTTGTTGTCTGTGGTCAGGGCAAGATGCGCTTGAGTGGTTGTCAGCAGGAGGATGAGCTTTTGGTAGTCGTCGACGCTGTTGATGGGTACTGCAACGACGCCAGCGATGAAGCAGCCCAACAAGGCAACGACGAACTCGATAATCTCGGTGTCTCTGTAGACCAACGCCACTCTGTCGCCTCGATACAAGTTGCTCTTGTCCCTGATGACTTTTGCGACTTTCTCTGCGCGACTTGCGACCTTCTCCCAAGAGATGGAGGCGGTCTCCTTGCCTTTCGAGTCGAGGACCCAAAACGCGGTCTGGCGAGGTTGTGTGCGGCCTCGATGGCGCAGCACAGCGCCAATGTTGTCGAACTTGGCCATTTGGATGTTGGGGTTGTGCGGGTCGTATACGTCAAAGGGCAGATCTCGTGGCTCCAGGGGCATCTGGGTCTGTATGACGCTGCCATGTGGCAGGTCACTTGGGTTCATCATGGGCGGGGGTATCGCAGCGGTGGGCGAGAAGGCGTCTCCCGACGAGTAGCGGTTTGGCCCACCGTAGGCGTCTGCCTGGTCTTGGATCTGCTGGCCTGTGAAGTCGGAGAAGTAGCCCTGGTTGACGTCGAGCATGGTGCTGCGTCGACTCGCGTCTCCTCCCGGCGAGCCATAGCCGGCGTCGTATGCGGGCTGGGTGTCTGGGTTGAAGGCGTAGTTGGAGCCCATCATGGTGCCTTCGCGCGAGTAGCTGTACTCGGGCGTCTGGGGGCGGGGCAGGAACGTCTCGCTGCCCTGCGAGGGGGCTCTCTGCAGCGAGGCGGTGCGCAGGCCCAGCTGCTTCTCCTGGAAGCGGCCGACCTGGCTGGGCGGGTAGGCCATGTACTGGGTGTTGGCCCCCACGGTGGTGGCCGAGGGCGCATACTCGAAGTTGGACGAGGCAATGCTCGCGCGCGGGTCGAAGGCGGGTGCTGGAGGGCCGGACAGGGCGGCGAGCGAGGCGGTGCGCGAGCCCGAGGCGTCGCTCTGGTCGGGGCTCTGTCGCAGGTCGTGCTGCAGCTGGGCCGTGTACTCGGGGCCCAGGTACTGCGACAGGAGGACGGTCCTGCGCTTCTCGTAGCTGTGCGGGTGGTTAGCGCAGGCACGCCGGGGCGGTGGGCAGCAGAGCAGTGGGCGTGCGACGGGTGACGTGACGTGACGGGGACGTGCAAATTGCTGTGGGGAAGTCATGGGCGCGGCGGACGGACCCTTTCTGCGTAATGTCGCCCTCAGCCAGCTCGTGGTCCAGCTCGTGGAGCTTCGCCTGCAGCTCGGGGTGTGCGTCGGCCATGGTGCCGTCTCCAAAATCAAGAAGCAGAAGCAGAGGCAGAGGCAGAGGCAGAGGCAGAGAGTCAGGCGGCGGTGGCGGCTCGCGACATGTCAGGGCGTCGCGGGGCTGTCTCGGGCAGCTGGGGCAGGGCGTGGCACTGCGCGCGGACAATGGCGGATGGCCTCAGTCGACCGCAGGGCTGGCGGGCAGTGGTCGTGGTCGTGGTCGTGGACGCAAGACGCGGACGCTCGGGAGAATGCGCAACGGCGCACAGTGGCAGCCAATTCAGGAACCGCCCGTGGACGTCATCTGCGCCGCCTGATACGGCAAAGGCGCCCTCGCCAGATCGCCCAGTAGGCAGTCCGTCCCGTGGTCTGCAGTCAGCCCTGCTGCCCGAATCGAGCTGGTGCTGGTGGCCGCTGGACAGTGCGTCCATGCGGCTGCCGTGCTGTTATGCCTCGGCTCGAGGATATGCTCGACAATCTGCCACGGGGTAGAGCCCAAGCTGTTGCTGTTGCATGTGCAGACGTGTTTAATCATCACCACCAACTGACTGCCTCCAGCACCGCCTGATCTGTCTTTTTCCCTTTCTCCCTTTCTCCCTTTCTCCCTTTCCCTCTTTTTCTCTTTCTCTTTCTCTCTCTGCATTGATACAACCCACCACCATGGCCACGCTCATCCGCCCACCGCCCGTGAACGGCAACCTGTCGCACATCGAGAACGTCCTCGAGTTGACCGAGCTGACCGATATCGACCCTGATCTGTTCACAAACACCCGCCCCATGTGGCATCCCCCGGGTGCCAGGGGCATCTTTGGCGGCGCTGCCATTGCGCAGACGCTCAGTGCTGCTCAGAAGACGGTCCCCTCAGACTTCACCGTGCACTCGATGCACTGCTACTTCGTCTTGGCTGGCAACGCCGACATCCCTATCATCTACCATGTCGAGAGAGTAAGGTCAGGCAAGTCGTTTGCAACAAGGACGGTGCAGGCGCGGCAGCGTGGGAAAGTCATCTTCACCACAACCATGAGCTTCGTGCGCCAGAACAGCGGAGGAGAGAAGCTCGTCGAGCACACATATCCAATGCCCGACGTGCCAGACCCGGAAAACGGCCTGGACCACCTCGACACTCATGGCGGTGACAAGGGTCCGTTCCAGAGCCAGCACCTGCCTATCGAGAATGGTACTTATGTACGGCTTGCGAAGAGTGGTATAGGTAGCTGACACTGGCCAGACAACTCTCCTTTTCCTCACACCAAGAAGTGCAGGCAATGGATAAAGGCGCGCGGCACCATCTCCCCTGAGGGTGGTCACGAAGCCCATCTGTCCGCCATTGCATACATGTCAGACAGCTACTTCATCGGCACCGTCGCCCGCGTACACAAGCTCTGGCGATACTCGACAGAACGCAAGAGCAAGTCCAAATCCAGCATCGACGAGGACGTTCTCAAGAAACTACTGGCTATGGACGATGCAGAGCTGAAGCGTCAGGAGTATTTGAACGAAGCCGACATAAAGCGCATACAAAGAGTACGCAACGGCGAGAAGCTCAGAAAAGACAACACTCCAGAAATTGGCATGATGGTCAGCCTGGATCACACCATCTACTTCCACAACCCTCGAAATTTCAGGGCAGACGAGTGGATCTTCACAGAAATGGAGACCACCTGGGCTGGTGATGGGCGTGGCCTTGTCTTCCAGAGGATGTATACCCGCAATGGCACGCTAATCGCCAGTTGCGTACAGGAGGTTCGTACGAATCGGAAGCAACTGCAGCACACATGCTAACTCACCACAGGGACTGGTACGACTGAAGCAAGACAGCACACCCAAGCTCTAGAAAGGGCTCACCTGTACTTGCTCACCATGTATTTGATACTCCAGCGATGTATTTCAAGTTTTTTTTTGCATGCAATAGCTAGCTTTGATACCACAACTACACATTATCTTTTTCCCCAACAGGTCAGACCAATCTGCGAGCATCTTGGCTAATGTCTTAAAACGGTGCAGGGGAGGGGAAGGTCCTCGTTCTCGGCCGTAGCTTAGTGGACAAGGGTCTTTGCTAGCGCGTCCTGCACCTGCGATGGATGCACCGAGCCAGCAGCCGAGGACATGAGTCTCTCCTCACCGATGCAAACGTGCATGAACCAGTATGCAAATGCTCGAGACCTGATACCCTTTTGAGGACTACACGAGCATAACCACAAGTATCGAGCCCAAGTACCGGCAACGCGACTATACAGAGCTGCATCAAGCTGCATGTTGTACGACGCTATCCTCGGCCAATTATTGAACGCAGAAGGCAGCCAACAACTCACCACCCAAAATCGTTGCATGCGAAGGATCTGGGCAAATGAACAAGCAAGCCGCTTGCTTGAACTGTCGCAGAAGTAAAATTAAGTGTCGACGCGACGAGGGAGCACCAAACTGTGAAAGATGTACGCACACTGGAGCCGAATGTGTGATACCAGAATTCCATATCGGCAGGCAGAAAGGCGTAAAGAAGTAAGTTTCATGATTTTGTCATGAGTACCATGCTGAATATCCCTCAGCAAACGTTCAGGACTAGAAAAAGCTATTTTCCAAGTTGAAGAAGCAATCAAGAAGCGCAAGTCGGATACCCCTTCTCACCGGAACACTCTCGAGCAGCTACAAAAGCTACTGAACGAAGCACAGAGCGAAGATGGTACGCTTTCTGCTCAGACGCCCAGACTAAACAGCAACAGTGATCCCTTTGTGTCTGACACGCGAGACATGAAGCCTCCTGCTACCCTTCAGCACTCTGAAAGAGAGCACGCTGGAGGTTCGAGTGACGACCAACTTGCTGTCGAGGATGTCGAGAACCCCCTCCAACTTCTCGCACGTGCGTCAGACCTCCGCATCACCTCGCCTCATACGCTTGATAACGCCATATCCACGCCCGGAAGTAAGATGAATGGCAGTGAACACAGTGCATTCCTAGATGTGCATCGATTCTTCTTACCAATGAAAGCCACAATCGACCAGGGCCCAGGCCTCGATCCTATCGATATAGGCCTTGTCACCAAAGAAGAAGCGGAGACTTTGTTAGCTTAGTAAGTCCCTCAATTGTATTACACGCGCATGAGTTGTAGTATTCGGTTCACAATGCTCAGCATGCGCTGACAAGATTAGTTTCCATCAGAAGCTGGCACATACTCGCTGGGGACTCGATCCAGTAGTACACACACTGGACTTTGTCCGATATCGCTCATCATTTCTATTCACTACTCTACTTGCATTCACGGCTGTCTTCCTTCCGGAGACTGCTTCACTGGCCAAGCGTCTGCTTTTGCACCGGCGTCACCTAGCGAAATTGGTCATTACGGAAAAGTACCGTTCTGTCGAGATCGTCTTAGCTTTCATGGTTAGCATTCCCTGGATGCCTCCAGGCCTCCATGCAACCGACGATGACACGAGTCTGTATCTTGCTACTGCTCTCTCGATCGCGTTGGATCTATCTCTGGACAAAATCATCACTCCCTCGCTATCTTTCGGTCAAGAGCGCATCAGACAGATACCCAGAGGCGAATGTCTCGATGCAGCCAAGGCACTAGCTATGGACGGTCTTGAAGATGTCGATCCAATGTCAGAGAGGGGCCAGAGGTTGTTGCGCCGTAGGGAAAGAGTGTTTATCGCTTTGTTCGTCCTGGAACGAGGCGTGTGCCTAGCTCGAGGCCGCAGCTATTGCGTTCCCAAAACTCCCCTCATACAGCACTGCGACCTCTGGCATTCCACAGCTACCTCAGACTTACAAGACGGCCCGCTCGTATCGATGGCAGCTCTACGCAGAGATCTCGACGATCTGTTCACCAATGTGAGATCGAGATGCGATAGCTACCGTGTCATCGACGTTGGTCTCAAAGTGGCTCACGAGATAGAGAGAGCCATCGACGAGTTTTTCGACAAATGGCTTCACACATGGACGTCAGTCATTGGCGATTTCGAGCACAAAACATTACCTCCCTACGTTGAAATCCTTGTCACTCATACCCGGCTCTCAACATACAGTATGCTCCTGAATCACCCGAGCGCACCTCCAGAAGTAAAGCGTTCCTTCCGAGCATCTGCTGTATCTTCAGCCCTCAATGTCATGCGAGCCGCTATACAGGGCGAGTCACGTCTCAAGTCTATGCCAAACAACACGGTCACCATGATCTGCTTTGCTGCAAGCATTGCCCTTGCTCTGAGTGCACCAGCATCCGGAAAACGTAGCAATCAAAACCTCGCACCCAGTGTTCGCAAGTTGATACAAGAGACTGCCACTGTTCTGGAGCGGATTGGAAACACTCCAAGCCATCGTGATGGCGCCTCTGTTGTTTACGGCCGGTTCTTGCGAGTACTTGTCAAACAAGCACCTAGCATGGACATTGTATCGGGTATAGGCTCACAGCCGTTCGCACTTCCTGCCTCGCAACAAAGTTTCGGTATGTCTCCGCCCATGGCGGATGGCACACAACAATTTCCTTCTCTGGAGTCCATCTCAGGCTTTGGAGATCCGCTGCCGTTCTCAGCAATGTCCTACAACGAGGTGAACGAAACTGTGACAAATCTCGACTTTTTCACGACACCGCAACTGGACATCTGGAACGACGAGGGCTCTTACATGTGGAACGACATGATGAACCTTCCGGATTTCAACTTTCCTTGAAGCGTCCCAGCAGTACATCCCGCCATGCTTCATCAAACTTTGCGTAGTTTGCGAAAACGTACAATGGCCTGGACTGAGGGTTTAACTTCTACGTTTAGGTGATCGCTCTTCGTCTGTACAGCTTGGCACAAGTTCTGCAAGTACTTCAGCCTCCGAGCAGCCCACAAGAAGTGGATTGTCGGGGATTCTTTCAGCGGCTTCGGGGCTCTGGCCGGGAGGGCATTGCCGAAATCATTACTAAGCCCTGGATTGCCCCTCACAGCCGCGGCGGAAGGTCTGATGTCTGTGCGTCGGACATTTTTCTGGCTCCGACATTCTTCGAAGCTCTTACCCTGCATCGCGTCATCATGCTGCCGACCGAGCTCTCAGCGCGCTCGACGGCTCTTGTTTTGGAGTGGGACCCTGACATCAACCAATCTTTCCGATTGTCGCCCGAAGTCGTGAAGACCCTAGAGCTTATGTAAATAATCTTGCTGTCGGGAACTCTCGAGTTCCATTCTACTTCTACACAGCTCACAATGGACGCGTTACCCTCATCATACCGGCTTATTGCCGCTCTGCCTGCACGACTATGCTCGCGGCGCCCGCTTCCCTCACAATTGCGCGCTGCGCGCGTAGCACTACCACACTGGCGATTCACAAAGCAAATACGAAGCATTAGTGCTGTAGCAGATAAAGCGCCAACCATTGACCGTTCGAAATCGAAGCTATTTGACAGCGCCGATGCGGCGGTCGCAGACGTACAACCAGGCTCCACAATATTGAGTGCAGGCTTTGGGCTTTGTGGTGTCGCAGAGACTCTGATCCAAGCTCTGCAGAAGCGCGGCCCTGAGTCACTACATTCGCTGACAGCTGTATCCAACAATGCTGGTATCGAGGATGTTGGTGGACTCGCACACTTGACAAAGAACGGGCAAGTCAAGAAACTCATCATCAGCTTCCTAGGCAACAACAAGGCCCTCGAGAAGCAGTACCTGAGTGGTGGCATTGAGATTGAACTTTGCCCGCAGGGTACACTAGCAGAGCGCATCCGGTCTGCTGGTGCAGGCATTCCAGCTTTCTACACACCCACTGCTGTAAACACATTGCTACAGGATGGTCAGATCCCCGCAAGGTTCGACAAGGAAGGCAAGGCCATCGGTTTCGGTACGAAGAGGGAAGTGCGGGAGTTCAATGGCAAGAAGTTCTTGATGGAAACCGCTCTGCCTGGCGATGTCGCAATCATCAGAGCCCACAAAGCTGACGAGGCAGGTAACTGCGTCTTCCGGTAAGTATGCATATAAATCGTGCAATCACGGCAACTAATCGAATCGCTAGATACACCACAAAAGCCTTTGGACCCATCATGGCCAAAGCCGCACGTCTCACTATTGTCGAAGCAGAACACATCGTCCCTATCGGCACCTTTGACGCGAACGAGATCGATCTCCCCGGTATCTTTGTCGACCGTATCGTCCCCGCAACAGTGCCCAACAGCATTGAGATCAAGAAGCTGCGCGATCCCTCATCATCAGGCAAACCCGCAACCGGACACCGCGCTCGCATTGCGAAGCGCGCTGCAAAGGAGCTCAAGCAAGGCTACTATGTCAATCTGGGTGTCGGCATCCCAACTGACGCAGCAACCTACGTACCAGATGGCGTCAAGGTCTGGCTTCAAAGCGAGAACGGTATCCTCGGCATGGGTCCTCATCCTACCGAAGAAGAGGTGGACGCCGACATTGTCAATGCAGGAAAGCAGACGGTTACTCTCCTTCCTGGCGCGTCAACATTCGACAGCAGCGAGTCCTTCGGCATGATCCGTGGTGGTCATGTTGACGTTTCTATCCTCGGCGCACTCCAAGTCAGCGCCACCGGTGATCTGGCCAACTACATGGTACCCGGCAAGGTGTTCAAAGGCATGGGTGGAGCCATGGATCTTGTCAGCAATCCCGAAGCCACCAAGGTCGTTGTGGCAACCGAGCATGTTGCTAAGGATGGCTCGAGCAAGATTGTGCAAGAGTGCAAGCTGCCCCTTACTGGCGCCAAGTGTGTGAGCACCATCATCACAGACTTGTGTGTGTTTGAGGTTGACAGGGTGAATGGCGGTTTGACACTTACTGAGGTTGCGCCGGGTGTTACGGTCGAGCAGGTCAGGGAGAAGACGGATGCTGAGTTCAAGGTCGCCGACAATCTGAGGAGCATGGAGGACGACGCACAGATCGAGGGTGCGTAGTTGAGTGTGTTGGATCGTGTACTAGATACCACAATTACCGTTTAATCATTCCTGAATTCACCAAATACCTAAGTGTTTGTAAATACATGGTCAGCATATCCATTGGTACCTGGAATTACGAATGCAACTATCAACACCACAAGAGCTGCCACCGAACGTTACACCAGCTGTACCGGCTTGATCATCGCTTCGTCCACTCACCGCACTCGCTCAGCGTCAAGTCTCAATTCAGCGTACACGAAATCCTCTCAGCTGTTGCGATCGCCGCTGCATGAACTGAGACACAATTTTCCATCGAAGTCTTTGTTACGTTATCGACTTGTTCACTCCCATGAGAGAAGTCTCAATCGTGATACGATAATTCCTGGGATTGATTCGTTGAGAGTCACTTCTGGTGCTGCCTGGAGAAAAGTGTGTCTGTGTTAAGCAAGACTTCCTACACAGTCGCAGAAAGCGATATGCCATTCGCAAACGTTAGTGCAAAGTTGCCGATCCATGCTCCTCCCAGCTCAGCAGCGCGGAACGTTGTCTAGCAGCCAAACCCACACCAGCGGGTCCAACGCCCAGCAACGCATGCGTGGGGCGCCCAGAGAACCCGCAAGCTTGAGTTGCTAATCCAAAAAGCTTGTGCAACAACTCTATCAGCAACACAATATATCACGATATCAACACTTTGCAACCCACCGCACCTTCTAAATACCTCCACCTCCGTGCAAGGCCCCACCACACACCCAAAGCTTCCCACTGCACGCTTCCCATCCCTCGGACTCAGAAAAACTCCCTATCCCCACTTCGCACCATCAACGATGCGCAGGACGCCTACTCCATACATCGTAGTTTGTGTTAGGAGGAGGCGAAACTACCGCGCTTATCCGTTGCGCGTTACCACTTTACCGCCTAGCCACTCGATGACCTTGCTGAGAGGGGACTAGCATGCCGTGCTCCCCACGGGGTCGGCCTCTGACGTATCCACTCACGGCTCGCACGTTACATCGGCACGGGGCCGGGGGCGGAATGCAATAAAGCGAGACCTGGGTCTCGTTGTTTGTGCAGTGGACAAAGCGGGATTCTGGGAGTTTTGCTACCTAAGCCCTCCCTTTCACTCTCTCTTCGATATCACAAGAGCTATCTGGTTGGAGCCGAGAGTATGGATAAGGATAAGATGACTGATGAGAAGTTTGAGCACCGCAAGGGGAGTACGGTGGAGGAGGGGTTTGGAGACGTTGAGGATGCGGCCGTGGTGAAGAGGGTGTTGTGGAAGATGGATGTTAGGTATGCTTGGTCTTGTTTACTGTTGTTCAGTGTGTATGGAGCTAATTTGTGATAGGATCTTGCCGGTCCTTGCACTCTTGTTTCTGTGCTCCTTCATCGATCGCACCAACGTCGGTAACGCGAAGATCCTGGGTCTGGAGGCTGATCTTAAGATCAATGATCACCAGTATGCTATCGGACTGTGTGTGTTCTATGCTACGTATATCGCAAGGTATGTCGAGGTTGATTGATCGATGTCAATGGTAGCTGACGAAAGCGCAGTGAACTGCCGAGTAACTTGGTCTTGAAGAAGGTGTCGCCGAAGATATGGCTGCCTGCACTCACAGCTGTCTGGGGCATTCTGACCATGTGTCTGGGCTTTGTGACTGGATTTGCCTCTTTTGTCTCTGTGCGCGCGCTGTTGGGTGTAGCAGAAGGTGGCCTTTTGCCTGGCATGGTAAGTTCTTATCATTCTGAATAACTACAGCGGTGACTAACATCATCACAGGTCCTGTACCTCTCGCACTTCTATAAGCGAACCGAACTGGCTCTGCGTATTGGTATCTTCTATACTGCCGCCTCCCTATCCGGCGCGTTTGGTGGTCTTCTCGCTCGTGGTCTCAACGCCATTGGCCCTGCAGGCGGTCTCGAGGGATGGAGGGTGAGTACAGTCATCTCAACAAATGCATCATCACTGACACATGACAGTGGATCTTCATCATCGAAGGAATCCTCACATTCCTCGTTGGTGTTTCTTCCGCCATCTTCCTCCCCAATTCGATCGAGTCTGCCGGCTTCCTCTCCGTCTCGGAGAAGCAATGCGCTCGCATCCGCCTCAACACATCCGCCGCACACGAGCCCTTCTCCTGGGCCGAGGTGCGCCGCGGCGTGTTCAATGTCCAGGTCTGGCTCAGCGCAACAGCCTACTTCTGCATCCTCTGCGGCCTCTACTCATTTGGCCTGTTCTTGCCTACGATCGTCAAGGGTGGGTTCTCGACCGACCCGAACGAGGCCCAACTCTGGACCGTCATTCCATACGCCGTCGCCGCACTCTTCACCGTCGTCGCAGCCTTCCTCTCCGACCGCCTCGCCCTTCGCGGCCCAATTATGCTCGTCACCCTCCCCATCGCCATCATCGGCTACGCCGTCATCAGCGTAACCACCAACCCTAAAGTCCAATACGGCATGACTTTCATGATGGCAACCGGCATGTACGCCTCGGTCCCCTGCATCCTCTCCTGGAACTCCAACAATTCGGCCGGCCACTACAAGCGCGCCACTACCACGGCGCTCCAACTCGCCATCGCCAATTCTGGTGGCTTCGTCGCCAGCTTCGTGTATCAGAAGAAGGAAGGCCCGAATTTCCACAAGAGCCACAGCATCATGTTGGGCTTGTTGTGTGCGGCCTGGGCGCTAATCGCAGCCAACGTGCTATGGGTGTCGAAAATCAACAAGGACAAGAGGGAGGGCAAGTATGCGCAGTTCGAGGGGTGTGGTGATGATCGGGATCCAGGATTTAAGATGGTGTTGTAGGCGTATGTACCTTGCTAGTTTACTTGTCAGCCCGCCCGGCCTTGCCAACAAATCAAGTCCGCGCATCCTTTACGAAGCTATGATTCTTTTCCCACCACCATCTATTCTATTCTATTCTTATCGCCATATCTCCTCTCCTCTCTCCATCCCACCCGAAAAAATTGAAAAACTCACTCCCAACCTCCCCCAAAAAATCCCAATCCCCCATACCCAGTCGCCGCAACCAACGCACAGCCGAAGTCCGGCGAGTAAGCGTCCCCCTTGACTGGGGATGCCCCTACCTTGCGCAAACAACCCCCCAACTCGCACCACGCGGCCGTGTTACAGAAAACGCAAAAACGCTGACGATGTGAGGCTACGGAGTGAGGCTGCGGGGCGCTGCGGACTTTTTCTTCCCATTCTATTCTCTGTAAGCGAGGAAATCCGTTGCGGAGTTTTATATCTTGTCGTGCATGTCCGTAGGGTTGCGGATGTCGGATTTTCCTGGCTTTGTGTTTTGGGTTTGCGGAGTTCGACGACTGATCTGACTGATTGAGTGATTTGAAAGCTAGTTTGAGAAATTTATTAGAGAGAAAGATTCGCTAACACCTTGATTTACGGGTTCTGGGTATTTCATCTCATCTTCATTTCGAGGAAAAAAGAAGACGACACAGGACAATCTTGAACGGATAAGAGTTGGACGGAATTGGGAGGACGATATCGCTTTCTTGGATTGAATCGAAAGTATCGGTTTGTTTGAACTTCAACCGGGTTGTTCGATACTGGAATCCTCTACCTACCTATCTACGCACCTGTTGTTCATCCCAACTCAACCCACTCACCCACCAACTGCAACAAACCCAATCCCACACAAAACCACCACCTCAATCTACGAAAATGCCACGCATCAGTTCCTGGCTCCCACGCACCCTCTCCCTCTCCCGCCGCTACCCATCCACACCATCCACCTCTTCGCCACCCTCCAAAACAACAACACCAACAACCACACTCCCCTCGCTCTCGCGCTCAGCGTCCAAGATCCAAAAACACCACATCTCGCGCCCCCTCTGCGCGTCACAGAGCGACGAGGACTCTGCATCTTTACTCTCGACCAGCACGAGTTATGCGTCGAGTACGCGGTCGGATTCCTCTGGCTGGGATGGCGGTCGTGTATCGGAAGACGAGTATGGATACGAATACGCAGAAGCAGACGAGGAAAGAGAATGGATAGAAAACGACCTAGATGATCTCCTTGCCCTCTACTCCTCCTCCTCCTCCTCCCCCTCCTCCTACTCCTCATACTCCTCAACACATTCTTCGCCCCCACTATCTCGAAAATCAAGTCCAAGACTCC
Organism: Neodidymelliopsis sp. IMI 364377; assembly: GCA_027946375.1. NCBI lineage: Eukaryota > Fungi > Ascomycota > Dothideomycetes > Pleosporales > Didymellaceae > Neodidymelliopsis > Neodidymelliopsis sp. IMI 364377. Next base: position 35,799 of record JAPEUT010000283.1, read on the forward strand.
ACACCATCCCCGAGTTCCAAAACGAAGTACACATCAGCATGACGGTGCCCCTGCGCGCCCCTACGCTGAGAGATAGTCTCAGGGTCAGGGAAGAGGAGGTGATGAATCTTGGGGCCCAGCGGAGGAAGTACGGGCGTGTGGGTGTTTTGGGGAGGAAGGTGGGGAGG
>JAPEUT010000284.1:0-35937 GCA_027946375.1 Neodidymelliopsis sp. IMI 364377
GTATAGCGTGGGTGAGCTGGTGTATTGGACGTAGAAGAAAACCATTGTCACGATAGCGACAGAACGTAAGTATATGATAAAATCAACCCAAGTATTTTTCCCATTCCTACTCCCATTCCACATTCAACAACATGGGTCATCTTTGCGATATCAAGTTCGGTTACTCTTCACCAACTCCCTCTCCTCTCCCCTCCCTCCCTACCTACCCATCTATCCATCTATCTCCCCATCTACCTGTCTACCTATCTCCTCTCCCTACCTACCTACCCATCCACCTATCCACCCACCTCCCCCCAAAAAACCCAACAAAACATCAAAGACCAAAAAAGGCAAAAGCGGAAATAAGCATGAGTTTCACATGGCGAATGAAGGATGCGATAGAAGATGAATGAATATCAGATCATGTCATGTCATGTCGAGTGAGCAAAAAAAGCAAAAAAGCAAAAAAGCGGAAAAAGCAAAAAAAGGGGAAAGGAAAAAAAGGGGAAAGCAAATGGAAGATTTGTACGACACAACAATGCAGTGCGTGTATGTAGGGGGGATTGGAGATAGATAAAAGGGGGGAAAGGTGGTTCGATGCATGCGTGTATTTTCGTGATGGAGATGAAATTAGATCATGTTTCGGGTGGAGAGATCACGGGACTTCTAGATGGATAGATAACAAGACTGTCTACGTACTCTCGCTACCCAGGGCTGCAAGATCCTTGGTCACGAATTCGGTAGCGCTGTAGAGTGCCGTACTTCCGTAGACGATTCTGCGTTTCTGCCCGGGCGCACCCCCGCCGCTCGCGCTGGTGCGTTTGGCCCATTCCTGCAGGTTCCCGTACTCGTCCATGCTGCCGCCGCCGACAGTGAAGACAATGGCTTCGCTGAAGCCTTGTCGGCGCTGCCCGAATGTCGCTTCGATGCCGCGGCCGACCGTGTTTTGTTGGTTGCGGCTTGCGCTTGCTGGAGGCAGGGTGCCGCGCGCGTTGGCGGAGCGAGGGTCGAAGTAGAGGTATGATTCGGTTTTGCTGATTGCGCTTGATGAGGCGTTTTGCGGGTCCATGAGGGATTCTGTGATTTTGGTGAGGGTGAGGTCCGTGTTGGTGGGGAGAAAGTTTTTGATGCCAGAGAGGACGCCTTCGAAGTTTGCGCCGAGGCCGGCTTCCTTGAAGCGGTCTGTTACGCGGGAGGATAGGCTGGAGAAGCCGCCGAAGAGTTGTGAGGTAGTTTGTGCAGGCTGGGTGGGTGCGGATGTGATCATGGTCATACGGGTGAGTTGGCGCACGGATTTGACGTATTTGACAGGTGCAGTGTCAGCGCCTGCGGCTTCGAGGGCTTGTGTGAAACTGTCAAAGTCGCCACGGGATAGCTCTGTCTCGGTGGTGAGATACCATTGTAAGAACAATCGCAGCTTGTCGAGCGGCTCATTGCCTTTGTCGGTGTCTTTGATGACATCTAGGATCTGTGCTTTTGTTTGCTTCGACAACTCCTCTTCGAGCTGGAAGTAAAAGTCCATCTTGCGGTTCTTGATGCCCTCCATGACAGCCTCTAGAATATTCATGTGCATCTCAATCGTCGCCTTCCTGTTTCGCAGCTCTGGAAGTAGGGCCATGGCACCCTTCAGATGAGCGGCGAACTGGTTAGACTCTCCATTCAGGTCGTCGAGAGAGGAAGCGCCGGTCTTCTTTGTGACGTTATCTGCATCTTGCTGGTACTTGTTCCACTCGTTGGTCACGTCGTCGGCAACATTAGGGAACGGCAGCGATGCGTTCCTTGCCCAGAAGTAATCGGAAGCTGTAAGATCGTGCGATTGTTTCTTGACGCCTTTTTCGGGATGATCCTTGTCGACAGGCACAGAGATGCTGATCTTGTTGAGATGGAAGTCAAGCACGTCGTAGACTAGACTTTGGTACTGTGAGATTGTTAGATGTGTGAAGTGGGAGAGGCAGCAAAAAATCGACCTACAATCCATGAGTGGCTGAACATTGGCACTAGATCTACGTTTCGGTCGACGATAACCATGACTGGCCGTGATGTGACGGCTGAAGATTTGTGATCCGAGAAGAGGTTTGTCTTGGAGTTGAGGATATGATCTCGCAGCTTTCGGTCAAGCTTGGCGCAAATGTCTTCAGCCGCGCCTCCCTTGGGACAGCGGATGATGGGCACAACTCCCATGGTGACAACGACGGAGAAGAGACCGGACACGATGCGGTCGACGACATTGTCGAGCTCCTGGTCTGACGTCTGGCCGCTGTTCAAGGTATGGTATGCTCCCTTTAGATTCAAGTGGAACAAATCTGGTTCTGAGACGACAAAGTTCAGGTACTGGTCGTAGACCTGGGCCAGATGCTCTGCGGTGTTTGTCTGCACGACCTGTGCGCCAAAGTCTTCGAGGAGGGGCCGAGGTATGCTGGAGAGGAAGTTCAGGTAGGCGGGGCTGTAGAGGCCGCGGGAGAGGTCAGAGGTGATGGTTTGGAGATTCTGGGCGGTTGGCTCGACGAGGTAGATGACGGGGACCTGCTCATTCTCAGCGTGCTGTCATGTGGAGGAGACGCTGCACATACATCAGGAATCATGTGTCGCGTCGTTCCAATGTTCAGATGTATTGTGACCTGGCATGTTGCTCAGCATAGCTCCTTGCTGGGCCAGTGTGTGCGCCAATACCCCAGAGGCTCTCAGGTCATTCACTCGCAGGACCGAGCTTATGACGTCCCTGCCCATCTCGTCGAAGACCAAGACCTTCCATATTGCGCCGCCAGTAGCTGTCGTGGTGGGTACTTCGTTGGCATCGTTCTGGGCGTCGACGTCGGTGATGGGCGCATTGAGGTTCAGGATGCGCTTTATGCTCGCTGCAAGGTCGGGCGTCAGCGTTGCTTGCGCTGCTGCATACGTGAAGGCTCCCTACCTATCTGCTTGTCGCGCAGTGTGACGGCCATGGTGACGTGTGTTTTGGCTGGCGCCCGCCGTTCTGCGCGCTACCTCATGTGCTGGAGGAAAGGGCAAGGGGCGAAGAAGCACGCAGTGAGGTCAGCACTGCTACACAAATAAAATATAGTCGCTCGTCAAATCGTCTGCCTGTTGGACACCTTCACCGTGTCTTCGGTGATGCTTGCGACCGTGGAGCTTGCCCCAGGCCAGCCTAGCGCAGATTGGCCTTGGCAGCTGCCCGCCTGCGTAAAACGTCAACTCGCCCCTGCGCTGCCGCCGTTCCTCTTCAACTCAACCCCATCCACCCCCAACCCTACCCACCTTCTTCTGTTTGAACACTCATGCAACTTCTCAGTGAACTTCGGCCCACCTAATAAGGGCTTCTGATTCTGAGCTAGATTCACTTTTCGAGTCCCCGCTTTGGAGGAAGTGCATTAAGGCGGCAGCGGCAGCGGCAGCGGCAGCGGCGTTTGTCTGGAGGATTTGCGTTCGTGGGCAGCAGAGTGACAATCAGCCCGGTTTCGGCTTCGGCTACTGCTACTGCTACTAATACAGCATCCGCGGCCATCTCGCGAGCAGAGCATCGCATCTCCAAGTTCCAAGTTGTAGGCCTGGCCATCGCGCGAGGCAGAGGCAGACTCTACGCGTGTGTTTGTGCAATTGCGTGCGCAAACGTACGTCAAGTGACCGCCTCCGCAGTGTCCCCATCGCAATAATACGCGAGGCTAAGTGCCGCCCTGATCAAGTCAAAACTTGCACTTTCGTGGACTTGGGGGACCACAGCATCGCGGGCGACGGGACACGAGCGCTGCGCGTTTGAACCAGCATCCTTCTCGCCTTCGCAGCCTTCAGACGAGGGTCGACAAGGCACCTTGAGCATTGCAGATTGCAGACCTGCCGACTCAGCACCACCACACCTGCACCCCAATCCGGGTCTTTTACCGGCCAATCCAGACTCGAATTCCCTGAATCGGCGGCTTTGTTCACTCTCGTGATACACGCTATAACCCTTTTGTGCCTAGTCCACTGCACAAGACCCGTTTGCCAGTCCGAGAGACTTGTGGGCTCAGGCCTCCTTGAGCCAATCAGAACCGTGCAGCGCATCGCTGACACAGTCGATCGTCCAGCATGGCTTCCAATCACGTGCCAAGTGACCAAGTGCCTCTGCAGGGTCAGAACCTCTACGCCGACTCGTCGTATTCCAACTTCTTTCCCAATAACATCGAGCGCTATGGCACCCCGTCCTGGGAGTCACAGCTGCATCAGAACGCTGCCCTGACACCCAATCCGTCTGCACAAACTTGGCACAGCAACTTTCCCCAACAGTCCTTCAACCCCCAGCAGGGCCAATCCTACGCCGGCCAAACTCAAGCCTTTCGGACCGCATCGCCATACCAATATGGCCAATTCAATCAAAATGGCTCAGCTGGAAGCTTTGCACATGCCGCCGCCGTGGACCCATCTTTGGCCATCAACCCTACGGGCCTCCGTCCTCAACAACAATCACCATACCAGGTACCTGTGCGAAACACTACACCGTCAAACCAGACTAGTACAGTGACCCCGCAAGCGCTGCAGCAGAACATAGCTGTCGCTCAAAACACGCCTGCTTCGGCATCACCCTACCAGGTAAGCAGTTCAAACAGCAAGTAACAAAAATGGAAATCTAACATCACATCAGATACCGAAAAGCACCACTGAGCAGTTTGCTCAACAAGCGACCCCATTAGCCCTTGCTAGACCTGTTCGCAACCCAGTATATGAGATTCCCAAAGGCAGGAAGTCAGGTGGTCTCTATGTTCTTGATCCAGTTGCTTTGGCTAAGGCTACAAATTCAATTGCTCTGAATAAACTCGTGACTCTCGGCTCAGAACCTCTCCAGCTAGCCACAAATAGAAGTAAGCAGCCACTCTGCCAAAAGCCCTTTCACAATCCTAACACGTGTGTAGCTGCACTGCCCCTGTACACCGCTCGTCAGTCCATCAAGGAGTTAAAGAAGGCTGGAGCCGACAACAAGAAGCTTCTCGCTAAGCTTTCTTCCTCTAAATCTTCGCTCTCAAGAGCCATCAAATTCAGCAAAAACACCGCTGGCAGCCCTGGAAGCTTGAAGCGGGAAGTCAGTGACAGTGAAGACTACACGGATTCGTCCGACGATGATAGCGAGTACAGTGACTCGGATGACGAGGAAGAGTCACCACTACCTGCATCAAGACCTGACGATGATCCGCACAAAGCCGTCTGCTATGATGTCATCAAGGCATCGTGGTTCCCTCGACGTTCTGCTCTAAACTCGGAAAAGATCAAGAACAGCATGCGCGATCTTTGGGAGGTGTTGAACACCATTCAGAAGCGCTGGCGAGCCGATAGCAAGGCAGTGACAGAAGCGGAGGAAGCGAAGAAGATTGGTGAGCTACCCACACTTAAGAGCCGAGTCACAAGTCAGCGAGACTTGCTGCAATCTGCTCTGAAAGCAGCGCTCGATCATGCACATCCTGATGTATTGTATCATCTGGGCCAAGTGAAGCCATTCTTGTATCTCTGTTACCAGTTCTTGGCAAATCGGTTTAAGGCCAAGGATTATGACGGGCCATTGCCTGCGGCCATCTATGAGATTTTGGCGCGATGCGGCACGCTCACCACTGAGCTCATCGAGGAAACCAAGGTGTCGAAAGCGTTGGTTTCTATGAAGAAACATGCAAATGAGAAAAACAAAGCTTTCATCCAACAAGTCGTTGAAGCTGCAGCTGCAGGGTCCAAGAAGACCAAAGCAAACTCCCCGCCAGCAGTTGAGTCGACAGAGGCGAAGGTTGCAAAGCGACCCGCAGCAGACCCAGCCGTGCGTTCCGCTGGTGAAGGTCCGTCGGTAAAGAAAGTCAAACCGGCCGAGCCTTCTGCTGTCAAGAAGGAGATCTCTACAGGAGCCACAAAAATTGCAGTGGGAGCTCCGTCACAGAAGCGTCCAGGTGAGAAACCCCTTGGCGCACCTGCACCTGTTAGAGCTCGTGTCAACCCGGTCACGAATAAGTCATCAAGCATATTCGCTTCCCTCAACGCTGCCAGCAAGAAGCCGGCAGCGACTACTACGGCTCCTGTGGCCGTCAAGGCGTCTGCTCAGTCCAAGCCTACTGCAACATCAGCCAAAGACAAAAAGCCGACAACAGCAACACCCAAGCCGTCATTCTCCTTCGCTTCGACCATGGCTGCACTCACAAAACCGAAAGAGCCGGAAGCAGCGCCTGCCAAGTCAGAAAAGGACGTTCCAAACGAAACGCCTGAGCAGAAAGCGAAGCGTCTTAGAAAGGAGTCTAGGCGGCATCTGCGTGTCACCTTCCGCCCTGACGCATCGCTGGTGGCTATCAAGTACTTCAGTCACGACCCTGACGAAGAGCTTGGACACGAGGAGAACTTCACTCGCGATGCAGGCGACCTCGGTGGTGAGGGCCATATGTTCAAGCAACACAAGGAGCTTGACGAGGACGACGACTCTGAAGATGATGAGATGGAGTACCGACCCTGGACAGAACCGTCTCATGTTGACTTCAGCGTCGTCGATCCTGAGGAGCGCAAGCGCAATTACGTGCCATATGGTGGTGGAGAGGCCATACCGACATGCCCTGAGAGAGAGGCGAACGTCAAACGAGAAAACGACACGCTCATGGTGTTCTATACAAACTCGACAGACATTCCACCATCGCCTCGCGAGCCTGTACAGCAAGCCGAGGATGGTACGGTAGCTGTCACCATGTTTGGCCCGCCTCCAGAAAAGTGTCTGGAGAGGTCTCCACAGACAGCAGCTCCCGCAGTCGCACTCCCTGCTGCCGACTTCTCTAGTCTGGAGAACATCATCAAGCAACTTGCCAGTCAAAACCAACCTGCACCGCCGGCACCCGCTCCAGTACAGCCCACATACACGCCACCCCCACCGGTCACAGGTCCTGTTGATCTTGCAAGTCTCCTCGGATCTCTCCAGCCGCCCACTGTGCCTGCCCCAGCTGCAGTCCCGGCAGCGCCACAATTCCCACCTCAACCACCGGGCGCACCACCGTTTGACTTTGCCGCCATCATGGCCGCCATGCAAGCACAAGCCGGGGGTGCCAGCCTTGCCAATCTTCCTCCACCACCGCCTATGCCACCGGGATTTCCGCCTGCGGGGTTCCCTGGCCTACCCTTCACGTTCCCACCACAAGCGCCCCAGCCAGACAATACAGCCTATCAGGCGCAGCCACAAGACCAGTACTTTCAGCAAGACTACCAACAGAACAATGGCGGTACCAAGCGAGCGCGCGATGACGCCAGTAACAACGGCGACCGAAATGGACAGGGGAAGAAGCACAAAAGCGGAGGAAAGCCGCACAAGGTGCTTGCATGCAAGTTCTTCCAGAAGGGCACATGCAACAAGGGTGACAACTGCACCTACATTCACGATGTCAACATGTAAACTCTCTTGAGACTAGCACGACTGTTTTGTTGCGTTGCATAGACGCATTTATTTTCTACACTGAAGCTGGCTTGGTTGCTGGTGGATGTTGTCCACGGAGATGGACTTTGTATTATACCCATTTGGCTTCGGCATTGTTATCAGTATAGATGGATGCATCATGGCGAGCAGCATCTGGAAGGGAGGGATTGCATGGATGTGCGGCGTTTTGTCATGTAGCATTTGAACAGCGATTCACAGGGACAAGCAGAGGAGGCATCTAGGGGATGGATGGGATAGCATATTATAATCCACAGATATTGATGTACATGTATGTTCAACTTCAGACTTTCCTCACGTGACGGTTATCTAGCTAGTGGTCAGCAAGACAGGGATGTGAGTTGGTGATGGTTGGGTGCATTGTTGAGCTGGCGCATTGTAGAGGCCAAGCAGTGCATGCCATTCGCCCGTCGAGATGCAGCTGCTGGCCAATGGCATCGTACACGGGTGGACCTTGAAACGCCGTGCTCAGAGGGTGATTCGTGCCAGTCGGGTGTGTTTCCTGGGTTGTTGTGGTTCGCAGACAAATGGGTGATGGGTGACGAGCGAGAGTGACGAGGCGTTCGGCTTGGCGCATGTACCGTCATATTTTCCGCAAGGCATCAGACATCACGTCAAGCTCCACGCAGCACCCGACGCCCTTTCACTGTCGCTCCATCTCGACTGCCACCTTCAACCTGCAACCCCGCGCAGCCACTGGACCCGCCCCCTCCGCCCGTTCACCCACTTGGCCTAATCTTCCCGAGCCTGACCCGCCGCACGCTGAAGCGCCCTGCGACGTTGACGAGCCGGCCGACTGCACCCCCACACCCAGTCGACGCTTTCATCCTGCGCCACCCCACGCCTCTTGCCTCTTCGCTGCTGCCTCTTCGCCCTCGCAAACATGGCTCCCGCACGGAAACGGACCAACAACATTGCACGCCGCCGGCGGCTGGACGACGAAGACGAGAGCAAGTCGGTGGTGACGGAGCTGGCAGACGACTCGCAGACGGACGTCTCAGCACCCAGCGATGTCGACGATGACGACGACGACGACGATGGCAACGCCGATGCAGACAACAGCGACCTCAGCGATGCAGACAGCGGCGTGGCGCCGGCAGAGAAGAAGAAGAAGAAGAAGAACAAGTCGAAGCGAAAGACCAATGGAGCCACCAAGCCAAAGGCTGCGCCAGCTGTCGGCGCCCGGCAGCCCTCGCCGCCCATTGCCCGCTCCGATGCCACCTTCACAGCGCTCAAGGACACGGAGACGATGATGAACGGACTGAGCCTCGCAGACGCCGCCGCCAATGACGCCGACGAGGTCGACTTTGAGACGGGCGAGCCTGTCGACACTGCGCCCGCCGTAGGCCCGCCGTCTGGACGGCCTGAGACGCTGGGCGACCGCAGGCGGCGCGAGCACGAAGAATACAAGAAGAAGCGCGACTCGGACCCGGCCTTCATCCCCAACCGGGGCGCCTTCTTCATGCACGACTCTCGCTCAGCGCCGGGCCAGAACGGCTTCCGCTCCGTCGGCGGGCGTGGTCGAGGCCGTGGAGGGGCCATTGGCGGGCCCTTTTCGCCAGCAAAGTATGTGTCCACGTCCTGCAATCACGTGTCACTCGTCTTGCTAACCAACAGCTCCAGCTTGAGACAACACGCCCCCGAAGCCACAGACTCGCCCTGGCAGCACGACCTCCACGACGCCGTCAACGCACCCCACCAGAACCCACAGCACGCACAGCACGCCCCGCCTTCACACGTGCCCACACAACAACACCAAGCACCACATGCCTCACAACAAGCTTTCAAGGCACCCCTCGCTCCTGCCTCGAAACAGCCCCAGACGCGCAACTTCTCCACCACCGTCCACACACACAACGCCGTCGTCAGGGTCTTCCTTCCTCACATGAAGGCCCCCATTGTCTTCCAGAACGTCCCTGTAAAATCTCACACACGCCTCCCGAACCACCGACCTCCCCTCCGTCGCGACAAGCCCGTCCGCGTCTCACTTCCACCATCTACACCGCGTTATATCTTCCCCACAGTAGAGCGATCCTTCATCTTTATCCCACGTGCACTGCGTCCCAACCAGCAGGGCTTTGGTCGCGGTCGAGGTCGCTTTGGCTCGATCGGAGGTGGGGGCTTGTCGAGTAGACGGACGAGTGCATACGGCGGGAGCGTCTACTCGCCGAGTGTGGCCCTTAGTAGACGCTCGTCCATCGCCCGTGACAACATGGTTTCGCCAGCTGGGTCCATCATGTCTCGCAACGGCAGCTTCATCGATCCCTCCCGACCGGTTGTACGCCTGCCACCAGGCGGTGCTAGGATGCCTACTGGGCCGGCTATCATCTCGCCCACCACCGGCTCCTACCCTCTCCCTCAAAAGCCTGCCTTCCGCGAGAATTGGGCGCAGGGCCAGCTGCCTATGCATCAGCCCCGTCCTCAGAAGAATGTCAATGTTGCCGGCATAGAGTCGCCTGCTTCGATGAACTTCAACCCGCCTCAACAACAGGAGCAGCAGCCTTTCCATCAGCAAGTCCCGGCACATATCAACGGCGCTGGTCCGTCGGGAGAACAGCCAGGGTTCTATCAACACACCCGCCAGCCATCCTACCCTGGCCAGGTGTCGACTGGCACGCCGCTGTCCAACATCCCGGAACGTGCCATCCATGCACCCGCCTTCCAGCCGTTCCAGCCCGGATACCAGCCCCAACCGTTTGTGCCGCAGGGCTATTACTACCCACCCAATGGCCCTCAGCCACAGTACATGCCTCCTGCTGGCATGGCTCCGATGTTTGTTCCCGGTGCACAGCAGCCCTACCCCATGCCTGCACCCCCACCTGCGCCTGCCGTTGCTCCTCCCCTACCGCCCGCTGCAGGTCCGCCTAACATGGTTGCATACGAGTCCAATGGCATGACCTACTACGTCGATTCCAACCAGCTACCGTATGCGCCGCCTGCAGAGAACTACGCTCAGCCAAGCTACACTGTTCCCGGCATGGGCGGTATGATGACCCCTGGACCAGATGGCGCGTACTACTACCCACAGCAGATGCAGCCCGCTGCATTTTATCCCCAGCAGTAGAATGGCAATGATATGAGTTCATTAGCTGATCCAATGATGAACTTTAAGTGGATGGAGACTCCAGGATGGCCTTTTGGTGTGATCCTGGAGCAATTCATGGCAGGTTGGCAGGCAGGAATGTCCGCCAGATACCATCAGTATCAGCAACAGGCTATTGAACCTTTCACTCCATCGTCTTTCTCGCCCACTCGAGTACCAATGAACGTGCTACTACAAGCAACGGACAAACCGCCAGTCCCCATCCTCAAGCGCACTGCCAACGGCAGATTCGTTCGGTCTAAAAGCAAAAAAAGATTAGCAGAGGTTCTCGGCTCTCATGCAACCGAGTCAGAGTAACCTCACCTGAAGTTTATCTCGAGGAACAAGAACGTGACCTCGATCTGCGAAAATCCACATTAGCGCCAAACCATGACAGCAGCGAAAATATGATACCAGCCGAAACACGACATCAGCGACCCAATAAAACATGCCTCTTCCTTCATTTCTGTCCCTGCGTTTTCTGGATCTTCACGTAATGCATGGCGTTCTTTTTCTTTTTCTTTTTTCCATTGTTCTATGGGTGCATCCCGCGTTACAATGTACCCAAATAGGGCGTTTTGGGTACCGACGAGCACGGCCCCCAGCTACACTACACTACCATACCTTGTTCCTAATATGATACGATATCGTTTTGGCTTCTTTTGATTCCCCACTTTGTTTGATTTGGTTTGGGTTTGGGAGGTTGTTGCATGTAGTGGTGGGTTTGCGTGGTTGGATGTCTGGATGAGATGAGATGGGATGGGTGGTGTTGTAGGCTCATGACACGGATGGATGTGTATGTGGGACTGGGGCTTGGATAGGCAGGAGAGGTAGGAAGGTATTGCATAATAGACGTTTTTTCTAGGTAGATAAGTGTTAGTATGCTATACTATACCTTGTCTCTATACATAATCGTCTACTATATTACGTTATGTTATATTATATCTATATAAGCTCTACCCTAGCTAACTATCAAGACTTAGTTCCAGCCACTAGGCTAAGCAGGCACTTAAAAGGTGTCACGACTTACTTATATAAGTGAGCCCTTAGCTAGAACAGTACATATTGTCAATCTAAGCCCTCTAGCTCGGCCTACAGGCCTAACAATAGAGGCATTAAGAAAAGATAGATTATTTGCAAGCTGTGGGTATAGCACTATAGTGATTTTAACTTAATCCTAGATATTCCTATATTTAATAGGCTAAGTGTCTACAATTTGCTGGTGCGAGTTTGGCTCTTATAGGGTAGTTGCTGTTTTGGTTGTTCTTTTGACTGTTTATGTAGGGTGTGTGACGTAGGTTTGTTTCACCTACGTAAATTGGTGTTGTTGCACTGCATTCCGACAGAGATTTATCTTCCTCACTTCCCATCCCCTCACTCTCACTAACCTTTCTGACCATTTCTATGCACCCAAGTCTTCAAAACTTTCTCCTTAAGTAATTTAGATTGAACATGGATTTTATAGGCCTCTCTCCAGCTACAGCTCGATTGGCTGTTGAGTTACAACTTGCCGATGTCAAAGGCATTATGCAAGAATCAGTCACGGGAGATGAGTACGCAGCTTTCGACGTGATGAGGATAAGGCTACAAGAAGCCTTGTCGCTTCTGCAAGATCAGATCTATGCTATAGAAGTTCTCAGAGCGGACTACGATGGTCGGGTCGTCTTCGAAACACTGGTCAGGGAGGAGAGACAGGCTGAGCAGGATCACAACTTGGCTTGTGGCCTGAGTGGCGTCACATCTCATCAGAGTGACTGCGCAACGCCAACGCACCGTCCTGAAAGACAGGATGAGTGGCTAGGCGACGATTGTCAAAGCTCTTATCCGGTGTTCACAGGCGACACGACAGAGGATCACATCTTTTCGACACTGGACAGGCCGGTTATCGGAAGATCCAACGAAGTAGCAGGCAACCCAACAGCCGACAGCGCCGAATCTTCTACTAGACAAAAATTCAAAGGTAAAGGAAAGGCTCCGGAGGTCTCAACCCACATTTTCTGTTCGGCTTGTATGGAGCCACACCCCCGCTTCGATATCCTCGAGCTGGGTTGCAAGCGCCCGGAAGACACCAGCAACCACGCTTACTGCAGGAACTGCCTAGTCGATCTCTTCCAAACCAGTCTGACGGACACTACTCTCTTTCCTCCGCGTTGCTGTGGCAAAAACATCTCGATAACTGCTTGCGTCGAGCTTTGCCCTTCAGCCCTCGTCAAGCAATATGAAGAGAAACAGGTCGAGCTGGCATCGCCAAACCCGGTATATTGCAGCAACCGGTATTGCAACAAATTCGTGAAGCCCGAGTACGTCACAGCACATGTTGCAACATGTCAGAGCTGCTCGGAGGAAACGTGTACGGTCTGTAAGAATCCACGACATAGAGGGCTGTGTCCAGACGATCCGACGACAAAGTCGTTAATGGAAATGGCGGGTCAACAGAGATGGCAACGATGTCCCAAGTGTAGGACCCTGGTCGAACTACTCATGGGGTGTTATCATATGCGGTGAGTTTTTCTTTCTTCTTAACCAGGCTCCAACATGACGAGACTACCGTCACAGCACTAACAACAAGTATAGATGCCGATGCGGAGGGGAGTTCTGCTACCTCTGCGCAAAACTCTGGAAGACCTGTCTATGTTCTCAATGGGACGAAAACCGCCTCCTCTCCACGCACCAGATTGCCCACCCTCCAGGAACCCAAATCGCCATGCCCGAACAAGCCGAAACACTAGAACCGGATCCGAGTCTTGACATCTTGGACGATTTGCAGCTGCGACTTGCGACTGTTGCCGGAGGCTTCGCGATTGCTAATACCGAGGAAGATGAGAGCAGTGACATCAATCGCCTTGATGTCGTTGGTGCATGTAGCCACCGCTGGGGGAGAAGCTATGGCAAGCAAGCCCAGCTCGAGGCTTGTGGCATTTGTCATGATCGGCTGAAGTTTGTCCATGTCTGTGCCATTTGTAAAACAAAGGTTTGCACGAGGTGTTTGAATAACAGACTTTAGTGGTACGGTGTTGTTGGCTTTCATGTGCTGCTGAAGAATTATTCATATATCAATGCGAGTATACGATGCACAACGTTACGTCAGTAACAGATAGTAGATACGTCAATCTACACTTTTGTTATTATATACATTAACTTGTTAACATCCGTGAGTACCGTATACAACTCAACAACCCCTCTACAAATAAGAATTTAGAGAAACATATGTAGAGGATTGCTAAAAAATGAAAACAAACAAGTAGAATGCAAAAGTTGTGAGAAGACATATTCTATGTAACATCTCATGCCGAGCTCCAGGTTACTCTCTAGCTCTTGGATTTCCACTAGGCCACTAAGATAAGAACTAATTAACTCTAGATGTTCCTGAATTGTTGGTCTAGTAGGAGCTGTTATGGAGATTGGAGTATGCAGTTTGTTGCGCGAAATGACATGTCTTTGCCGGCATTATAATCATCGAGGACGATGTTCTTACGCTTGTCGGTCGAGCGCGCTGAGACGTCTACTATAATAGTTCGCATATGTTTTGTAGGTGGATGGCAATTAGGGCTATAGATTAAAGACGCAGGAATATCTAGTCATTCTCTGAAGCTGATAGAATAGGATAGAATGGGGTTTGTTACTAATTGCCCCTACTGCCTGCCACTCAGAGAGTTCGAAAAAGTTCCAGTGTGTAGACCTCGGTCGTCAATCACTCCGAAACCCGTCAAAAAGACTGTCTTCAACTATTGTATTAGGTAAGATGGCACGGCAGACATCTCAAGCCGCCTCGGGAATGGTCGAAATCTGGCGCTGGGTCGCGTCGCTCCATCCCGCATGGTGGCGTCGATCTGGCGTCCGGGGCCGCCATGAGGATGGGACATTTGATTGAGGAGAGATAGAGGCTGTATCGTTACCTATTACTATACTAGAGGTTTTAAGACAAGAGAAAGAGTGCAGCTAATTATTAATGCTTTGTAGAAGAGGCTGCATTGATTGTAGACAACTTCGTCGTGGTCTTGAAGAGCTGCGGGGTGCACGAGGAGAGCAAGGCTGGACCCGCTCTGGCGCACAGGCTAAGCTGAACGTCAACCACGTTTCGAGCCAGCTCTTCCCAGTTCATCTTGTCCAAGAACGCCTCATACTGCTTTCGGACGCGACAGCCAGCCACGATACCGCGACGGGCTGAAGACATGGGTTTCATACACCAACTGTCGTAGACCCGGCGTTCTTTTTCCAATGAAAAGATACAACGCAGCCGCCCATGCAACTTGCGGCAGTCTGTCGGCTACCTGATTCTGCAGCAGTTACCGATGAATGTTGGCTTTCGCTCTCGCCGGACAGCCTGCTTTGTGGTGGGTGTAGTTGTTCTTTACTTGCACAAGACTCTAGACCCGATGTATTGCTAAACGTGTAGGAATTCAGTTTCCATACACCCAATAATGGACAAAGGAGGACCTCAGCCTTGTATAACCACGAGCCAATCCGAACGACTTGCAGTAGCGTAACCTGAGAGCATGGATCTACGGGATCTCCGCAAGGACCGCTAACATGCTCACGGACCTCGGGTTTGGCATCGAGGTTGATGATGCCGTATTCGGGATGTTCGAGAACACTATTCGGTAGACTCTCTTGCTCCCAAGCTCGGTTGTAAGCTGTACGCCGTAAGTCAGTATAGTACCCCTGTCAATCTTCTTTTGGCGTTTCGCTTGTGGCTGCTTCGCCATGGCTTGACGAAAGCTGAATGCTGGCGAAGTCCGCATGGCGAAATCAGCCCCTGCAAATTACTTTCGGCTAATGATATACCTTGGTGCAAGCTCATCAGCAACCACTTGGGCTCGATGTAGATTATCAAATGGCGCCAGATCCTGTCGGAGACGCCTACATACCCCAGACCCTCTCAGACTTCTTGAAATGGACGGAAGCTGCCCAGGTCTCTCCTATTTAAGCTGCATCGTGGCATTTGTAGCCCATGAGCTTAGGTGCTCTCCTCCAGTCTTCGTTCCTTCAATCATTGTGCTGCTGTTTTCCTGCTCGGTATACCCAAAGTCGTCACTCTCCTCCTCTCACTTTGACAAACAAACAGCATAAGATGGCACCTATCTCTCTTGACTTCGCTGCTACGACCAATGGCACCTCCAAACACCCAGACGTGTCCATTGCGGAGCTTGGTCCCATGTCACCACCTCTCGATGCACTACAGAATCTCACAGTGCCTAAGCCCAGCACTATCCGCGAACAGTCTAACTTGACTATTTCTTCTCGGCCTCGTTTTGGTCGTTCTGTGAGCGTTGCTTTTGAAGGCAAAGGCACAGTGCATGACTTCCTCCGCTTCTTGAAGAACGAGCGCTTCAGACACATGCCTCATGACGGCTCCAGCTGGGACAAAGTACTCAAGTGGGCCGACAACATTGGCGGCGTTGTTTTGCTCGGCGTTGGCGTTTTGAGTGAATTCATGCTCAACAGCGACGAAGCTACGCGTCTCATCTGCGATAGCTGCACTGCTCTTATCCAGGTACGTGATCGTTCATGACTGAGTTTCACGCAACAGACCCTAACAGGCACAGCTTGGATCTGCACACATCAAAACACTTTTGAAAGCTTTTGGCCAATTCCACAAGATCGCAATCTCCCTTTCTGTCTTTCTTCGTCAGAGCCAGCTCATCAAATCGAATCCGGACGTCCGACGCGAACTAGCACACGCTTTTCAAGAGTATGCGCATCTAACTCGTGATGTTCATATCTACTGTGTAGCACGAAGCAGAGGTTCGTTGGATCGTTTTGAATGTGCTAGTTCGATCGCTAAAGTGGTGGCAGACGTTGACCATGCAGAGCTCGGTGCCTTCATGATGCATGGATCAACTGCTTTCTACAATCACCTTGAGGGTGTCTCCATTTCGATGTGGTCTTCCAGCAAGCACTGTTCGCACTACAATGTGCGAGAAATTCGCGAATTCCTGACGCCTCAGGACAGTATCGTGAAGACGATCATGTCAAACCAACTATATTCGGAATCAAGACGTGCAGAGTACACATGCGAATGGTTTACCGCTCCCCTGAGGAAGTTTACAAGAAACGGAAAGCAGATTCTCCTTGTGACCGGGGCTGCTTCTACAGGCAAGTCGGTACTTGCTAGATGGATCCACGAAAAACTACAGGAATCGATTGACAATGATCCATTTGATGTTCTGAGCTTTCGCATTGGTGAGTATTGCATTCGAAGGACTGATTCCCCTGCTAATCACTGCGTAGACACAAACGTCAAATACACGAAAAACTCGTTGAACCTTGTGAAGAGTCTGCTTCTGCAGTTGCTAGACCGAAGAATTGGAAACGAACATCTGCTATCGCACATCAACGAAGCCATTGAGCATGCGCAATCAGGATGTTCTGCGAGCGAAGTCGAGACGGCCCTTTGGAAAGGCCTCGAGCATGCAATAGACGACCGTAAGCTTTTGATACTTATCGACGGCTTGGATCAGCTAAGTAGCTCTCGAATTGGCAACCCGCCGGCGCTCGAAATTCTCGACAGAATCACAAAGTCCAAGAAGAACGTCAAGGCTATCGTTCTCAGCAGACCTGTAAGCGATGCTGCGCTAAAGCATTGCCATGAGCACATTTCGCTAGAGAAGGCTCACAGTGACGGCTCGCCGGACATCAAGCATTTTGTGCAAGACTTTGTTTATCATCGTACAGAACTGCGGCACCTCAAAGATGCCGAGCAAAACGAGATTGTCGAGAAATATAGCGAAGCCGCGCACGGGTCCTTCATGCTTGCGGAGCTGCTACTGCGTCAGATTGACACCGATGATTCAGCATCAGACATCTTAAAATCTCTCAAACCTTCCAAGACAGCAGAGGAGCTGCTGGACCGGCAGATTGGACGTCTTGATTCGAAGCGCTCTGAAACAAAGCACATTCTCTCCTGGCTTGTAGCTGCCGAGCGTCCCCTATCTCTAAAGGAGATCAAAGCCTTGTTGGAAGTTGATATGGACGGTTGCACCTACCGTCCTTTCTCAGCAGATGTAGAAAGAACTGTTCGTGAGCTCTGTACTCCCCTTGTCACTATCAGCGATGGCCTCGTTTCTATACGCCATTCCAGCGTCCGCGACCGCCTTCTGTCGCACAAAGCCTCCAAGCTGGCAATCGACCTTAGAGATGCTCACCAGGAGCTTGCCACCCGCACTATGGCCTATGTCAAAATTCATCTCCAACAAAAGGATATTCGTCCATCCTCAAACATCTGTAGCATGGAAGAGATTGCTACTCGCTTCTCGGAGTACGACCTCTTCGAATATGCAGCCCGATATTGGTCCTCCCATTTCAGGTCTTCTTCCATGTATGACAAGGCGACTAGTAAGACCACACCATCTGCTCAGTTCAAGATCGCATTTCCCAGTGCGACACGTCTAGCGCTCTTTGAAGGCTCTTGTATCGCTCGGCAGCACATCGCCTCTGACGCAGAAAAGTTGCAGCATTTGGCATACAACGTACGAAAGATCGTTCTAGGCGAGCAATCAGCGGCTGTTCTGCAATGCTTGATTCTTGAGCTCTACATTGGACGCAAGTTCAAGGGCACCACGAAGCTATGCGAATACTCTTTCGAGGCGTGGAAATTGAGCCAGAAGATCTGTTCGACGATCACCGTTCAGAGTCTGGCTGAATCTTTCATCGAATATTCGCTTGCCTTGAAAGTTGCTGATAGCCCTCACCTGTGTGCTCACAAAGTTGAAGTTCTCGAGTATCTAGTCGAGGTACATCGACACGATCACATCGAGTCGAAGCAGATTCAATACCTGACCATGTTGGCCGAACTCCACGTCGAATTCAAACACATTCAGAAAGCCGTGACCATCTACCGTCAACTTTATCAGCTGCGACTCAAGGCCTGTGGACATCTCCACGAGCATACGCATTCTCTGTTCCAACTGCTGATCTCCTATCTCAAGCGGTTGTCTCTCTACGACGAGGTGCTCGAGATTTATCTCGAATACCACGCACATGTAGAGACGCTTGTCATCACAGACGAACGCCGCATTAGTTCTACCCTTGCATTGATTGCAATCTATGAGGAGCGAAAAGAGATCTTCCATGCTGAGCAAGTTCTCGTACGCTTCTGGAAGAGTGTTTCGGTATCAAAATCGACCACACGCATTACCGAGCTCAAAGTCGACTTCGCTCTGAAGTACTCCAAGTTCCTGTTCCGACACTCGCGCAAAGAAGAATCCGAAGTAATTCTCCGTGGAGTATACACCGAGATCCAGTCGTACAGCTACGAATCTCGTTTCGAGTCGACCATGATCAAGAAGGTGCAAAAGATTGCAAAATACTTTTCCCGCCTGGAAGTCTACAGCATGTCGCGCTCCATCTACCAGTCTTTGTACGAGCACTACGAGAGCCATGAGCAACGTACTTCGACTGAGTGCATCACCATTGTTCGTTCTCTTGCCGAGACAATCACCAAGTCGATCTCTTACTCCAAGACTGTATTAGATTTGGAGACTACAACGACCAAGAGAAGCACTACCATCGTCTCAAGCGAAGAGAAGACGCTTACAGAAATCTTTGAGAGCTGCATGGAATCTACAGAGATTACATCGACCACCATCTCCGTCTGTCAAGCTTTGTGCTCAAGCTACATGTACGAAGAGAGGTATGAAGAGGCATGCACAATCTACAGCCGTGTTATCTGCAAGATATGGGCTAGCCTTGAAACCACAATCTGTATCGATGTGTCCGAGTTTGTAGAATTTCTCACCGAGGAGATTCTCGAGCTGGCCTTCAGTCTTTCCGTATGTCATTTCAAGATGCTACGAGTTGATATCGCCGAGACCATCTACCTCAACCTCTTCCGTGCTCTTGTCTGCGTCCGACACATCGAGAACAAGGACTTCTTACTCGAAAGAATGAAGGTGATTCTGGAGTTCTTCAAAATCACTTACAAGTATGAGCGTGTGATAGAGATCTATCGCGAGCTGTTCGTCTGGGTTCCTATCGCTTTTGGAAAGACTCACAAAGAGACGATCCTTGTCTTGATGGAGTTTGCCAGGATTTGCTTCCGGATGTCACTTTACGAAGAGGCTGCTACTGCCTGTTTCTATGTGTACTCCTGCTTCCGCATTGCGCATGGCTGTCTTCATTTTGACGGCTTCGAGGCTGCAATCTTACTCTGTCAGATTTACGAGGCCCAGTGCAAGTGGGAACTTGCTTACGAAGTCTACGGCTACCTCTGGCGTACGTTTGTTCGGTTCGGCTCCGAGTACAGCCTCGACGTCAAGATTGTCCAGAAGATCTTCACCCGGTACATGTTCATCCTAGAGCACCACCACCACGTCGAGTTCACCACACTTCTTCAGATCGCTCGGGAATACCACCAGAGTTGCATCTCCTTCTACAGTCACTATCACGAAATTACCATCAAGGCAACCCTACACTATGCCCATATCTGCGAGACAAGGGAAGAGCATCGAGAGACGTCCATCTCGTTGTATGAGCAAGTCATCAAGTATTGCAAAGAAACTCACACGGAATTCAGCAAGACGACTCTCCACACGTGCAACACCAGGGTTGCGAGAATGTATGCCTCGGATACAAAACATATCACCAAAGCCGTGAGCATCTTCAAGGAACAATACGAGAGTTACAGCAAGACGGAACGAACCTCGACCGAAACTTTGACTGCTCTTCACAGCCTTGTCACGACATACAAGAAGCAAGAGACCAAGGAATCTATTTTGACTGCCACGAGTACCCTCAAGAGTAGCGCCTTGGACATCTTTCACTTCGAGAGTCGTTCGGAAAAACTCATCGAATCCGCCCGCAGCATTGCGTCGATCTACAAAGAGTGCAATTTCTCAGAACATGCAGAGACTGTCGTTACTGAGATGCGCAGTAAGGTTGTGGAAGAGATCAGAACATCTGCGATTTCCTCCTCCACAGTCAAGTCGAACTCATACGTATTCTTGGCTACATTTCAAGAAGCCATCTCAGAGTCATCATCGTTCACCTCGGTCATGTCTGAGCTCCGCGCCGAGGTGCTCATGTACTCGTCATATTTCCAGTCCACGAAGAAGCAGACCGATTACCGCTCCATCATCAAGTCAGGCTGCAGTTTGTACTTCCACTTGTTAGAGCGGAAGACGTCTCGCCAGGCCGAGTTTGTCAAGATTGAGAAAGAGCTTACAGACTACTTCCGCAAGTATCTCAACTTCACCCGCAGCGTGCAGGAGACGACGTTGCACTACTTCTTCCAGTTGTACCTCAAACAGATCAGCAAGACTCACGCTGACCACGAAGTTGTCCGTCAGGCTGCAGAGACTGTTCTGAAGTTCACGAAGACGGCCAAATTCACAGAGGCCTACGATCTTGTTCTGCTCATAGACAGGTTCATCCACGTGCACGGTGGCTTCAAGTCTAAGTTCTACATCAGTACCGGATTCAACGTGTCGAGGTATTTGGTCGGCATCGGTACCAACAAGTGTGGGGATGGCAAGCTCTACACTTCAATGGTCGAGCTTTCGCGCACCATCCTCCAAGAGGCTCTGGCGGGCCTGGACGATATTGACATCGAGCTTCACGAACTACAGCATCTGCTGACCGATCTCATTTCAACTCTGAGCCAACAGAAGAGATACCAAGACCTCGAGCGCATCCTACAACTCCTCTGGAAAACAAAGACGATCCGCAACAACCTATTCTCGAGTCCACTAGTCCTACACATTGGCCGCAGCCTCGTGCAAACACTAGCCTGCCTTGGAAAAACTACAGATGCTATCCACCTCTGCTTCCAAATCAGATACAACCTCGAATTCATCCGCGGCGCCCTCGACAAATCAACTCTGGAATTCACAATCCTCCTCTCCGAACTCTACACCACACAAACCCGCTACCGCGACGCCCTAGCTCTGCACGAAGACGTCCTTTGCCGCCTGGGCGAAGGCCAATCCGCACCCGGCCTCAACGCCATCGACGTTGCGCACAAGCACACCGAGTTGTTGAAGTTCGCATTCAAGCGACACGGCAAGTTCGACAAGGATGTTCAGCAGTACGAGGAGCTGTTCCGTGCTCTGGATCATGAATTTGGCGCCAACAAAGCGTGGACGGAGAAGAGGCCTCTGCTTGATAAGTGGACGCCGGGCGTGGCTAAGGAGGAGGCATTTGGGTGCTGGAAGAGGCCGGAGAAGTTTGAGTGGGTGGTTGAGGGGGAGGAGAGTGCAGGGGAGAGGAAGTGGAGGGAGGAGTTGGTGAAGAGGAGGGTGAGTGGAAATCTGTGGGCGAAGGGGAGTGGGGTAGGAAGGTTGGATGCTGAGATAGTGTATTAGGTTTGTGTTGTGGTGTTGGCGTTTGGTGAGGATTTGGGCTGAGTTGTTATCTACCAATGGTCTATCAAGTTTTACCTCTTTACAAAAAAACGCTGTCTTTGCACACTGGTTCCTGGCCCCCAAAGCTTAATGAAACGACAGTCATGTCGGCGACTGCACATCCAGTTGTAACACCTACTAACCACAATTCCAGTCTCGCCAACTGACATGGCTTTGTGCAGTCAAAGATGAAAAGCGTTGACACGCTCAACAACCCTCGCAGCCAAGACGCGTGGCAAGCATCGCAACTCACGTACGACGTCTCACACTCACCACGAGGCAGTGCCATGTGCGTAGGAACTTAGCCTCAGCCACATCTCACACGGTCTTGGAGCAGGTCTCGGGCTCTTGCCGACCAGCACCGAGCACGCCCTTGCAGAAAGAGATGCGTACGGGTAAGCAGCGGTGGAAATAGTCCGGGCCAATGCTGGTGAGCGATCGTTGTACGAGGAGGGCAGTGTAGGTAGACAGCTAGTTGTACTCGCCCAGTTAGCATTCCAGTGCTTGGCGCCAGTGCCTGCAGAGTGAGGCATTTGCCAGTTAGCCTTTGCACGATGCAGCGGCTCGCGGTTGGTTGGTTGGTGGTGCTATCCGTGCAGATTGGACGATCGACGGGAGATTTGCTGGTGTCTCGATAGCTTGGCGCGAAGATGACGTCGCAGACATAGGTAGCGCTACGAAGCTGCACGGTAGCCGTGCGCGGTGCTGATGCCATGTCCGGATAAGAGGTGCGTGACAAGCAACGTACTATGTAGATGCTTGCGCGGGCAAGAACCCAACGTGCGCAATGCTTCGTCCCCTGTTGAGAGGATTTCTTTCACACCATTACCCGCTGTTCTGCAACGGCGCCAGGGGCAGGTGGAGCGCAGGTCCCGCGGTGATGCGCTGGATCCAGCTTGGCCCGGGGGCAGTGCTGATTGGCAGGTCAGCAAGCTTTTGGAGGGAGCTTTCCCAGCCATCCTGCCAGCTCCGTCTGCCGTCATCAGCAGCGAACACTGTCACCGAGCTGCTGCGCCTTCTTCCCCCTCGCGCTATCAGTTTTCAGTTTTCTCTTCTCCGTCCTGCAGCGAATACCGCGCAGCTTCCGTTTTTCTCGATCTGCATTCACTTTCTGTGCCGGTCGCCTTGTCCAATTGCATCCACGCCGGCCTGCTACAGAGCCCAAACCTAGCAGCACGCCTCTGACACGCTCACACACAGTACCTATACTTACTAGCCGTGAGATTTGCCCATCGGCGTCCATCGCATCGCAATGAGTGAGTGCTGAATCCAACTGCCAACTGCTGTCCGCTTTCGGTGTGTCGGCTTCGTCCCCCGCTGTCTTGGGAGCACTACCTACACTGCACCTGATTGCGCTCCCTCTTGTGACCTGCCTGCCACCTCTGCCCTCTGCCCTCCCTTCGTCTTTGGGCGCAGCACCACCACGCCCTACCGCCTCTGTCCCAGCCCATCTCGCATAGTACACAGGTACCCTCGGCGGGCTTGGCTAATCCGACTTGGCAGAAAACATAAAGCGCGACTTCCACCGCGTCGCCCGCCACGGCAGCACTCGATCCTTCAGCGAACAGTCGACCATGCCGCAACCTGCCAATGGCTCCACCGAGTCGACGCCTCTCATAGGCCGCACCCGTGACGACGAGCCTGCCTACACCAGGCTGCCCAAGCACGTCGTCCACCTCGTCTACGCAACCCTCGTCAGCAACTATGTCAACGTCTTCCTCATCTTCGTCCCCATCGGCATCATCGCCGGCGCCATGGGCTGGAACCCCACCGCTGTCTTCGTCCTCAACTTCATCGCCATCATTCCCCTCGCCGCCCTGCTGTCCTTTGCGACCGAGGAGCTGTCCGCCAAGCTCGGCCAGACGCTCGGTGGCCTCATGAACGCGACCTTTGGCAACGCCGTCGAGCTGATTGTTAGTATCGTTGCGCTCAAGCAGGGCGAGATCCGCATTGTCCAGGCTAGCATGCTGGGCAGTATCCTGTCCAACATCTTGCTCGTCCTCGGCTGCTGTTTCCTTGCTGGTGGCATCCGCGAGCAGGAGCGCAGCTTCAACGAGACTGTCGCATCCACCATGTCGTCTCTCATGGCTGTCGCGTCCGCCTCGCTGATCATCCCTGCCACCCTCTATGCGACCATCTCCGGCGACAAGCAGAACGGCGGCACCCACGAGGCCGAGAAGAACGTTCTGCTCCTGTCGCACGGCACCTCGATCATCCTCCTCATTCTGTACATCCTGTACCTGTACTTCCAGCTCTACTCGCATCATGCGCTGTTCGCCGACGTCGAGAACCAAGAGGGCGGTGATGAGGAGAACGAGGATGGCCAGATTCTCTCCCCTGTTGCTGCTGGTGTTGCACTCGTTCTTGTCACCGTTCTTGTCGCCGTCTGCGCCGAGTACCTCGTTGACAGCATCGATTCTATCGTCGAGTCTGCGCATATCAGTAAGACGTTTGTCGGTCTGATCTTGATTCCAATCGTTGGAAACGCAGCCGAACACGTCACAGCCGTCATTGTCGCATACAAGGGCAAGATGGACCTTGCCATCAACGTCGCCATCGGCAGCTCCATGCAGATTGCACTCTTCGTCACCCCCTTCCTCGTCATCCTCGGTTGGATCATGGGCCAGCCCATGACGCTGCACTTCCAGGGCTTCGAGACCATCATCTTCTTCATCTCGGTGCTGATTGTCAACTACCTGATCCAGGACGGCAAGAGCAACTACCTCGAGGGCGCCATGTGTCTGGGAACGTAAGTCTAGTATTCATTCGATCGTGTAACTCACGCTAATTCCAACAGCTACGCCATCATCGCGCTCGCCTTCTACATCTACCCGGACAATGTCCAGGGCGACCCCACCGGAAACGGCCTCGTCCAGAAGTTCTTCGCGACCACCTAAGCGTAGAGCACTCAACTGGTCTTCTGAAAACGGAGACCCACAACCCTAGGAATCGAGCGCTCGCAGCGCGAAACACTCCGATTCCTCCTTATGTACATGTTCTGGATACCAACACGTCTTCTGAAACAAAGAATCTTGTTTCCTTGCCGTGTTTTCTGTTTTTCTCCTAGTTTTTTCCTTTGTACGAACACCCCCTGCCTTGTTTATCAGGAAAGGCGTTTCCTAAGTTTGTATGGATATGTGCGTGGAAGCGTAGTCACGCACATGGTATTCGAAGCACGCCGGCCAGAGAGAGAGAGCGCTCGACAGCACCGGTCTCGAGAAAGGAAGGAAGGGGAAAATCTAGCTGTATCTGTATGAATATGATAGCGTGCGCGTAGGTTAATACAACACAATACAACACAACACAATCCCACAAAAGAAATAGAGAAAACTTGGAAAATTGTAATACTTGCATTAGGATAGGAGGAAATTCACTGTGCCACACATCAGAACAGCCACGACGTGGCTCAGGATCTGGTTATAAGCTTACCACTCGGGAGTCGCGGCATCGTGGTGTGCGTATGCGTTGGAGGTTGCCGTGCCGTGTTTACCGCTCGGTTCGAGAGCACGGGGTAGGGTTGGTAGGGTTGGGGTGGTCTAGAATTTTGAGGAAGAATATTTGTAAGTAAGTAAGTGAGTGAGTACGTTTCTTAATAGGTCACAGAGAGGAAGATGGTGGGGTTTGCTGTATTGAGTTAAGGTGAGTTGAGGTGAGGTTGGTGATTAAATGTAAGTAAGTAGATGGTATGGTATAGTACAGTAATGGTGTTTAAAGGTGTATCTAGCTGTAGAGATTATAAGTTCTGGGGTTTTAACTAGATAGATAGGGAGAGGTAGAGGTTGTTTTTGTTAGGTAGGGGGGTTGGGATTAGGAGAGGATGTTAAGGTAGCAAGGTGGAAGTAAGGAGGTAGAAGGGAAGAAAGAAGAGAAGAGAAGAAGGAACAAACAAAAGGAGGCAAGATACTCAAGTATTTATCCACCACAAGAGTAGAAGAAAAGAACATATACACCAAACCCCCGTTCCAGCCCCCAGCCCAAGCAGCCACTAAAACAAAAAAGTGTCACGACTCACTCACACGAGTAGATACTAGCCAGAACAGTATGAATTATACATCAGCCTTACTTAGGTCCAAATACTACATAGTTAAGTTGTTTAGATAAATGTTAGGTTGGTCGGAAGAGAAGGATTAGAAGTACAATGGGTTTAGAACGTTGTTCTAACACAAGTCAATAGTGTAAAGATAGATAATATACTAAGCAAGTAAGTAAAGGTTTGTATTTTCGCCTCTGTGGTGGCGGAAGTAGATGTTTGTGAGAAGCGGGTTTGATAAGTTGGGTTGATTGGGCTTGTGGCTTGTGGTGGGGTTGGTTTGTTGTATTGGGGTTGGGTGGTTGGGTTCGGGGGGTGATGGAGAATAGTTAGGGGGGATAGGTTGGTGTGGAGGCGTGTGGAAGTATCTGGATACGGGAAGTTGAAGTTGGGTAAAGTTTAGTGAGTTTTCCAGAAGGGGTTGGAAATGCGTAGGTTGATCTCATGTGCAAGCGCCATTGGTGGTATGATTATGAACTTTCTTTCATTACTGGCGATGCCCCGTCTTCAGGTGAGTGAACCATGATATTGTGCTTCCGAGACAACTCACTGCACCTGCCCCGCAAGCGCCACCACCTGATCCAACAACGTCTTACTCTCCCCCGCCGCGTTCTTCGTAACCTTATCCCTCAAATGCGCAACCTGCAACCCCGCCGCCTTGGGCGCATTCCCCTGCGCCGTCTGAATCCTACTAACCTGCATCTGCAGAAAGAACTTGGGGACCTTGATCGCCAGTCCGCCGCCCACGCTCCTGATCCCGGCCTCGGTCGCAAGGTACACGTTGAGGTTGTCTTGGAATGTCTGCAGATCCGTGGAAGCGAGAGGTTCGGCGGTGGCGAATTTCTGGAGAGCGAATTCGAGGGGTGTTTGGGAGGATTGGGAAAAGTCGATTGAGGAGAATGTCGAGCTGCCTGAGGTGACGTCGGGGACGTTGGAGATGGTCGTTGCGGTGTTGGAGCACGTGATGGTGGGTTGGATGGCGGTTACCGTGTCGGCGACTTCGGCTGGGAGGGCAGTGTTGCCGATTATGAAGCAGGCGGTAGATTGGCGGGGATGAAGTGTAAGGGCTGGGTGGGCGGTGGAGGGAGAGAAGAGACTCAGGATAGTGAAGGCGGCTGCTGTGGTGGTGCGCATCTTGGTGGGTATTGTGGAAATGATTATCTGTAATGGATATGAAAGTGAAGTGAAGACCTTCCAGAGGTGTGGAATGTGCAAGCGACAGACGATGAAGCGAAAGACTGTTGTGGTTGAATGCTGGATGTTGGCAGCAGTCACATCGGTTTTGTAGACGCCTCAGAGCCGCGGTATGAATTGTAGGATTCGAAGTCAGGCAACATACTGTATGAAGTTGCAGATCAGGCATTTCTCGCGGCCTTGTTGTGTCATGGTGGTGGTCGTGACAGTTTTGACAGGGCTGGCAGTCCGTTTCGGGTAACGCCTGTCTCATATGGAGTTTTGAGTTCGCGCAGCATGAACCACAGCCTCCATTCGGCTCGCTAAGCTTGTAGTCGTTCGCTTGTAAGACGACAGGATCAGCTGTTATGCCTGTACTTCTTGGCCGGTGCCGTATGTGCACGAATGTTTCTGCCTATGTAGCTTGCAACATGTGTCGAAGCCACTTAACCCCTTCGTTTACCGCTGTCATTAATCGTACCTACATCCTTCTCTTAGCCGTTCCAAAGTCGTGTTTCATTCATAATTTCTGTTCCATCTGCCTAGACGTGCTCTCTTCCATGCCTCTTCCTCCATTGCTTCACACCTTCGTCTATCACGTCCCTCGAGACACCTCTTGGTACTAGCTTCATCGTCACTCCTAACACCTCTACATTCTTGTTTCTACTCTCGTCGTCAAAGAACAGCATATCCTCATACTCTATCCCGCTGTCCCTGTGTATGCGCTCGAAATGTGTTGTCTTGTTGCCAGGGTAGATTTGCATGTGATCGAAGTAGTCTATGGCGCGTGTCGAAGAGCCTGAAGAACTGGGGATCTTGAGGAGTTTGAGCATTTCGCGGCCGAGATCGGGGGCGTGCGTGCGCGAGGCGGCGCCAATAAGAATATTTTTTGCCTTGAGCTGGATATCATCAGTAAAGACAGTGCACGGAGATGGGATGTCATCGTACAGCAACTAGTACACCCCCTACATCATTGTAGAAACCGTATGCCTCTCCGTAGCGGTCCTTAACCTTCAACCCGCCTTCTGTGGCTTTGATGGGGCCGGTGACATGCGTGTCTACCCAGAACGGCCATAGTGTGTAGTCCAGATCGAAGACGACAATCTTGGGCAGTGGTAACCCGTCTGTGAACGTCGATGGCCACTGAACCTTCTCTGGGAGCGTTGTGGTGGTCGCTGTGTCGTCTGACCGTGTGGATGCGCCACTGCGGCGAGGCATGTTGAATTAAGGCAGGTGCAGTTGGCTTGTCGTAAGCAGATATGCAGAGAGAAAGACGGAGAATGCGATGAGAATAGAGCGAAGGGTAACCAGAGTTTCGACGTGTAATGCGGTGGTTTGCGAAAAGTTCGTTATTGCAAAGTGGCGCGCCGACCAATGACGTCACGCGTTGGCAGGCAATTAACGAAGTCGTTCGTATTCAGTCAACGTCGTGAAACTAATTCTCGCGCCTTGTATGGTTGTCTTACCAGTGGAATACCCTTGCGTTCATTTTTGCGAACGAATAACAATTACTGCAATCTGATCGTCCTTGTTCTCCTTCGATTCGTGTCGAATGCTGCCATCAAGCGAGCTTGCAGACGGTCTCGAGTCCATTTTGTTACTCAAGTATTGTTGTCTAAATCTTGAGACGAGAACTTTTATATATTCACGCCCTTTCATCACATATGTGCCAGCTTGAACTCCAGACACTCGTGCACTAAGTTCATAGTCGTCACTCGCGCGTCGAGGTGGGTCCCGAAGATCTGTTGTGCGCTTTCACTTGTGGCTGAACGAAGACCTTATCTCGTCAACGTGACATGTATACCTCCCCGTAGTACAGACGATCGTTTTTCAGCTTCACTGTTATATTCTGTACTCCAGATCTGTAAGTATGCCGACCATGAACAGGTTTTAAATTCCACAAATGGATTTACACTTGCTTCAAGCCCAGCCTATCGTACATAAAATAAACCACTTACTAGTCCTGCTGAAAGTTTCGCCCCTCGACTTCCGAATCCTCGAGTGAAATTCTCCGGTACGTGCATGTGGGGTCGCACGGCCAGCGCAGTGCTCCACCCGTCGACACCCGTCTTGTGAGCTCGATACACCTTCTGCGTTTGTCGTACGCGCTGCAGACATCGGCCAAGCACAATGGAAGACCTGCCCAGCAGACCAACGGGTACTAGATTGCAGAAGTTCCCCACAGCCAGTAGAACATGTGAGAGGATCATCACTTTTAATGTGATGATAGCCGAGGCCAAGCTTTCCCTAGCGTCATCCTAGCGCGCAAGATCCCCGCAACCGTGTGAGCCTCGCGAATGACCCCAACGTCACAGACGCAACTCACGATACTAGCGAGGAGCCAGTACCAACGCCGTCCCTCAGACACACTCCGTCATTTCCTTGATAGGCCAGATACCAGTCTCGCCATCATGACCTTTGTTGTGACATCGAGACCGCCGACGTCGTTGCTCGCGAATAACACGCTTCCCCTGAAATGTACAGGCAGGTTAACGCAAGTCGTGTGCCCAATGAGAAGGCGTGACTGCGATCTGCAGTTTGAGTCGAACACCCCAGGTTCCTGTCCCCCACTGGTAGCCGCTATCACCCTTCTTTATTTCCTAGAGTGATGCACATCCAAACACTTCATATTCTTGGTGTTGCGTATACGCGCCAGCTGCGAATTGTCGGAGATATATGTGGCTCGCTACATGCAATCCCTACATGCATCTGCAGGTACACGATCTCAGCTCTGTTTACAGTATCAATGCCAGCCACTGCTGCTTGCCGACGGGCAGGGATAGAGTCAGTTGCCTGCCATGTGCATCATGCGGCGCGGAGATGAGCAATGAATCAGGTCTTAGGTGAAGGTGCATATCGAAGAATCCACTGGGGTCTCCACACCTACTTTCACTCGAGGTCATCGTGACTATGGCCCACTTATACCCGGCACCAGAGCTTGCGCACACTTGTATATAACAAGTTCGCCCGCGCCTCGAACACCTCTCCCTCACCTAGACCGACCTTGACAGCCTCGACCTCAGCTAGGTGCGATGTTTGTTAAGTACCTCTTCGCGGTCGCCGCGTGTGCGTGCGCCGCTTTTGCTGCACCAACTCCTTCCGACACCTCTGTCATTCTCACTCGAGCTGTCGACCCAAACACTTGCCCCGGCTACACAGCGACCAACATCAATGTGACTGACTCTGGCCTCACGGCCGACCTTTCCCTTGCTGGGGCTGCCTGCAATGCTTACAGCGAGGATCTCCAAGAGCTGAAGCTGGTTGTCGAGCACCAGACTGGTATTTGCTGACGAGTGATTTGTATCCTACATGTGAAATAACACACCGCAGATGATCGTCTCCACGTCAAGATCTACGATGCGGGTCTCAACATGTTTCAGGTCCAGGAGGATGTCGTGCCCCGCCCTGCCAACAACAAGACTGCTTTCAGTGGAGCAGCTGTCCGATTCGAGATCATTGCCCAGCCGTTTGCGTTTCAGGTGATTCGCAACAGCAACAACGAGACCATCTTCGATACTACCGGCACTCAGTTGATCTTCGAGAAACAGTATGTTCGTCTTCGTACCAACTTGCCAGCCAACCCCAACCTGTACGGCCTCGGTGAGCACAGTGATTCTTTCCGCTTCCATACAAAGGATTACCGTCGAAGTCACCTGAACGCAGAGTCGATTAACATCCCGAAGAATTCTAATCTGTACGGCACCCATCCTGTATACTTTGATCACCGTGGTGACAGGGGCACCCATGGCGTCTTCTTGTTAAACTCTGTGCCCATGAACATTGACATTGACCAAGATGGGGCTGGTAAGCAATATCTTGAGTACAACACTATCGGCGGCATCATCGACTTGTACTTCATGGCTGGACCATCTCCTGCTGATGTGTCCCGGCAGTACGCCGATGTCGTTGGCTACTCCGCGATGTACCCATACTGGACTCTTGGTTTCCACCAATGCAAGTACGGCTACTGGGACGTCAATATGGTTGCTGAGGTTGTTGCCAACTACTCTACTGCTGGTATCCCACTCGAGGTGATGTGGACAGACATCGACTACATGGACGCACGTCAAGACTTCACTCTCGACCCTGACCGCTTCCCTCTTGCCAAGATGAAGGAATTGGTATCTACGCTCCACTCGCGCGATCAGCGCTACGTTCTGATTCTCGACCCTGGCGTGCATGCTTTTGAGGAAGTTGCGACCTACAAGCGCGGCCACGACCTCGACGTCTTCCTGAAAGCAGCTGATGGCACAGATCTGCTGGGTATTCAATGGCCGGGAGCTGTTGCGTGGCCAGACTGGTTCCACCCCAACGCGCAAAAGTGGTGGACTGATGAGGTGCTCAGCTTCTTCAACGCCGACTCTGGTGTTGATATCGACGGTATCTGGGTCGACATGAACGAAGCCTCCAGCTTTTGCGAGAACACAACATGTACACCTCGCGAGCAGGCCATTGCAGATGGTATTCCACCTAAGCCGGCCCACGCTCCCCGCCCCAACACCGGCCGCCCCATTCCCGGGTTTCCCGCAGACTTCCAGCCGACTTCCTCCAAGCGCGACCTTGAGTCCCGCCAGGCAATGGGTCAGATGAAGGGCTTTGCAGACCGCGAATGGTTCAACCCAGCATACCAGGTGTATAACCATCTCGGCAACATCTCCGACTCGACCATTTGGTTCAACACATCCAACTACGACGGCACGCACCAATACGACACCCACAACCTCTACGGCCACATGATGGCCATGACAACCCAACAATCCATGCTCACCCGTCGTCCTGAACTCCGCCCCTTTGTCCTTACCCGCTCCACCTTCGCCGGCACAGGCCGCAAAGTGTCGCACTGGTTCGGCGACAACGCGTCGACCTGGGAACACTACCGCACGTCGATTCGGCAAATGCTCGCTTTTGTCTCTATGCATCAAATGCCCATGGTCGGCTCCGACGTATGCGGCTTCAACGGCAACGCGGACGAAACCATGTGCGCACGCTGGGCCATGCTGGGCGCCTTCCAGCCCTTCTACCGCAACCACGCCGAACTCAGCACCATCCAGCAAGAATTCTACATCTGGCCTTCTGTCGCAGCAGCAGCGAAAAAAGCAATTACAACCCGCTACATGCTCCTCGACTACCTCTACACGGCACTCCACTACCAAACCACCACGGGCGCCCCAATGATCAACCCCCTATTCTTCCTCTACCCCACCGACGCCAACACATTCGGAATCCAAGAACAGTGGTTCTTCGGCGACTCGCTCCTCATCTCCCCCGTGACAACCGACTACTCAGACACCGTAACTTTCTACCTTCCCGCCGACACCTTCTACGACTACTGGACCTACGCTCCCGTCCAAGGCACCGGCGCAAACACCACCCTCTCCAACCTCACCACCTCGGACATCCCAGTCCACATCCGCGGCGGCGCCATCATCCCGCACCGCGTCGACTCTGCAAACACCACCAAAGCACTCCGACAACAGGATTTCTTCCTCCTCGTCGCTCCAGCTGCTGATGGCACGGCGACCGGCCGTTTGTATCTCGACGAGGGGGAACGCATCTCCCAACCCGCCGTCTCAGAAATCACCTTCAGTTTCGCAAATGGCCAGTTCAACGCCTCGGGGACGTTCGACTACGCTGGGGTAAAGGGCGAGGGGGAGAGCGTGACTGTTTCGAGAGTCGTGGTAATCGGACAGAGCAAAGCGGGCGCGGTGGGCGAGTATGATGCTGCGGCTGGGAGTGTGACGGTGCAGGGGCCGTGGGTGTTGGATGGAGAGTTTGGGTTTCAGTTGTAGATATCCATTTCTTTGCTGGAGGGGGGAAGCAGGAGACAGATGGAGGAAAGAGAGAGAGAGAGAGAGAAAGATCGGTTACGCTTCTTCGACTAACATGACATGACATGAACATGATATAGACAGCATGGCGTCCTTGGTGTTCAGAAAGATCCCCATCTCACCCACCGTAACGGTAGATAACTACTACAATAAACAAATCAAAGCTTCAAACTAGTTTTTTTCAGTGTTTCTTTTGTTTTCTATCTTCTCTTGCCGCTATCTGTCGCGTAGGTTGGTGTTGGGTGGAGGTGGTGGGGGAGGTGTGCATGGTGTGTTGAGATGTTGTTTCGAGTGATTGAGGTAAAGCAAGGTAATGTAATGTAGTTGCAAAGATTAATGGGTTGATTGATTGATTGATCAAATGGAGCCTTTTACTTTGTGAAATACCTCCAAGTAGAAATCCTAAGACGCAAGGATTTGACATATCTTGTTTTTCCGTTCAGCAGTTGGATCTTCGGTTCTATTTAGACTCTTAATTCTACGGTTGTTCTTTTAGTTCTAGTTTCTCGCTTCTCGCTTCTCGCTTCTTATAGCTGTAGGTACAGCGAAAAAGCAACAACACTGTTCTTTCCATTTCTTGGAGGAAAACGCGAATCGCGGCTTGAGATGTTGACTCTTACACTCATCCACCATTCCCGCGGATGCTGGTCCGTGGTTTTGGAGGTTGGTATTGGCGAGTAGAGATTGTTCCGTTGCGAAACAGGTATGGCGACTGCCATCGCAGAAGTGAGGCGAGACGAGGCGGGACAAGGCTGTAGGTCGTATTCCCTTGTGACGTCCCAAGAACATTCTGCGTCAATAACGCTGTCTGAAAGCCTGGATGTATTGTTCGCTGGCTGTGTCGCTCGGATGGCGTAGAGTCTGCATGTGTTGCGTGCAGCGACTACCATCCACTGAGTCGATGTGAGCTTTTCTCAGCCAGTCCACGCCCGGCACACAGTTGTAATGCTTTTAAAACTGTGTTCAACCCTCCACGGCCAACTTTACAGCTTCCAGCTCGTCTCGCACGCTGTTCATGCTCACTTCTTGAACACCGCCGCCTACCTCACCCACTTCGATACCTCGCTTCGGTCTGTTTTTGTTCAAGCCCTCGAGTAGCACGCATGCTTTGCAGATGGCTTGGCTGGAAAGATATCCGCACTTTGAACACTGGCCCATGACTTGTTTGGGAGGGCCCTTTTTCTTGGGACCGCCCGTACGAAGGGCGCGTGGTTTCTTTTGGCCTTTGCTGGCTGTAGTTGATGGGGAGGGGATTTCTGTTTCGAGAGATTGGTCGGCGGCACGTTCGTTGGCGGCGAGTTGTGATTCCACGGATGCCATGCTCTTGCCTACGCTGCTACCACAACCACCCTCCTCCTCTTCTGCCGCCGCAGTATTGGTACCGCTCTGACACGCACCGCCGCATCCCTCGTCACTCCCTGGCACCAGACGCGCCATGTCTTCTCCGCTGCGCACGACGTCGAGGATGGCGCTCGGACGGACACGTTCGAGGTTCTTGATCAGAGCGCGGGCGCTGCCGCGGAAGGCTTCGGGAGAGTAAATGCATTCTGTGCTGAAGTAGTCGAGCTGCTTGTGGTGGGCGTATAGCACGATTTCCTTTTCGTAGGCGTATTTGAGGGGTTTGGAGCGCTTGATATTGGTGTTGTCTGCGACTGGGCCTGAAGAGGGGGTGAGGGAAGGGGTGGAGGTGACGATGGAGGTTGTGCGGGAAAGACGAGGGAGGTCACCACGAAGTACTACAATCGTCAGCCATACAACTTGAATAATTCCAAGGAGATAGGAGAGCGAACTCACAATTCATCAACACCGTCTCGGCAACATCATCCGCATTGTGCCCCGTCACCACATGCTTCACTCCCAACCTACTCGCCCCACGATCCAGCGCCTGCCGTCGAAAAACACCACAATACGTGCAGTTCCCCTTCTTGCCCACTTGCTCCACCACCTGATCCATTGTCCAGCCATACAGCTCATCGTACCCCAGAATCGTCAACTCCATCCCATACTGCTGCGCGTTACGCTTCACCGTTTCGAGACTATCATCTCTGTATCCTTTGATACCCTCGTCAATCGACAGCAAGATCAGATCCAGTCCGTAGTCGTAGCGCTCGTTCAGCGTCTTCAGCACAGAGGCTAGCACCGTCGAGTCCTTGCCGCCCGAGGCGCCAATAGCGATGCGCTCGCCGCGGGTGAAGAGGTTGGTGGAGAGAATGGTGTGATGGATTTCAGTCTCGAAGACGGCGATGAAGCAGGGTTTGCAGAGCTTGGAGTGGTCTTTTGGGCGCAAGATAAGCGCGCGGTTGGTGTTGCACACGGCGCATAGGGAAGGTGCCATGGTATCGTGGGTTTTGCGCGCGACGCCGTTGTGGGAGAGAGTTGTGGAGGGGTCAAGCTCACGAAAGTTCTGGTGGGGCGAAAGTCGAAAAGTCATGTCTGAGTCATTTCTTCATGTTTGCAAGAGAACGCCGAGTCATGCTCGTTGGTGGGATTAGTTGCGCGTGCAGTGAGTGGGCAGATGGGCAAATTAAATTCCTGCCGTCTTCTACACATGTCTGGAGTTGCCGCATTGGGAAGACGTCTTTCAACTCGATACATATATGTGCACTGGAAACTATCTCATCTCAGCCAAACGTGGCAGCAAACATAGCCTTGAACCACATACAATGATACTCGACACACGTCCTTTCAGCTTAAACCCTCGAATACTGTCCTCCCTTACTACCTGTTAAATCGTGATGAGAATTTTAGACAATTTAGCCTTTGGATGGAAGGATTTGTTAATGTAAAGCAATGCAGGACGTTCATGTGTGTTTGTGTAAGAAAGTACATGTCTCATTTTGTCGATTATACACAAAATATGAGAGAAATTCATCGATGAGCAGCAATGCATCGTAGAACCCCACGTTACGCGACAGTCTTGCAAAACTGCCCCACATCACCTACGCGTACGCTAACGACAGTGTACGGAGAACCCACGCCCTACAACCAACAAGCAACAAGACCATGAATCCACCATCAGAGATATAAACCCCTCACCACCATCACCACCTCTTTCTCCCTCACAATCCTCTCCACAATGTCTTCCCCTCCCACCC